>QBDW01005581.1:0-18789 GCA_003261595.1 Maconellicoccus hirsutus | reverse complement strand
TGCGCGATGCGCGCGAATCATGCACGAATTGAGCGAATCACGCATAGTGTATATACGTTGATGCGTTCATGATTTGATGCGCGCCATCAAAATTTGCGGGGCTTCGCCGTGAAGAGGGAGAAATTCGCGTCATTCGCGCGAATTCGCGAACGCGAATCATTCGCGCGCATCGCGCATAGTGTATATCCAGCTTAATGGTAGTGCTCACTGCTCAGGCACGCAAGTGGCCGATTTTAGTTGGTAACACCCAATAACCTGGTGACAGATAATTCATTAACTAACGAGTAAGTACGAGTATCGTAGTACAACGTTAAGGACAACGACAACGGCGGTAGTACGTCCAATTGTAAGTACATACAGCCTACACGAAGGGATCTAGTTTTAAATTTCTTCGAAATGATAACCTTAGCCCCCCTCCCCATCCTCCTCCTCCTAGGCAAAAAAATTTTCAACGAAATCATACAAGGAGGTTAAACTTTGAAATTTCGCAACAAAATGTTGTCGCACATCAAAATGTGTAACAAAATTTTGAGTAGATAGGGATGAACAAAACTTATAAATTTTGAAAAAAATCATCGTCACTTCTCACTTGTCGAAATGTATATTTTTTGACTTGCTTAGGTACCTATGCACTCGTATTTTATTTTTGAAGTTGTTTCGGCCAACCTAAAAAAACGAAATATCGGTTATATGTGGGGGATACCACGGATACATCCGGGAATACGGATATCATCTGCATACGTTAAGGCATATCCGTCAAGCTCTCTAGTACTGTAGATGTAGGTCTAGGTATGCGTAGTATAGGTATAGGTATAGGTAAGCAGATGTACAAAGTAGAGTGCTACTGCTACGAGTACGTTGTGTGCTACCAATACTACCGGCGGTACCTTTGCACGTGTACGTAATATTGACGCTGGGTACTGGGTAGTGGGTACTGGGTAGCAGCGCAGCCTACGTAGTACATCTACGTAAGCGTACTACGTAATACGAGTACTCGTATTTATCAACTTATCAACGACTTTCTTTAAACGACGACCTTGCGAAGGTAGACGTTAAACGATAAAGCAATCACGTGCACGTTGTACCGATATGATAACCGATACGATTAAAAGTCATAATACGTACACCGTGTTCTAAGTACTAGGTAGGTAGGTAGGTAGGTAACAGCCTAACACGACAACACGTATGGGTAAAGGTAACAATTTTCCATTTCCCTCACACCGCTGCGTTCTGCGTTGGCCAACGGCCAACCAGGCAAACAGGCAACCAATAACCGTTATACGGGCACATTCTCATCTTCAAAATCGCAACACAACCAATTAGGCTCGATAAAAATTTATACTACATACAATCAAGAAGGCAGCGGACGATTAAAAATTCATTTTGAAAATACAGTACATATTTGCATAACAAGCGATTACCATACAATGGCTTACGGCTTACGCAATCCAGCAATGGCGAGAAAACGCTTCTTAGTGGCTCTGGCTATATAGTGGCTAGTGGCTAGCCGGCTAGCTGGCTACTCGGTCAAACGATCATTATTGCGGAGTGCATTTCTAAGTAGCGCGTTGAAAAATAATCATACAGAAACAGGGCAGATCGTATCGAATTACGAGTACCGGTGATACTCGTAGTTGTCGCAACACTAAACAATGATTTCTTTCATCTAATTACTCATTACGCTGCTCCTGTTGAAAAGTCAAAGAAAAGCGAATTTATTTCGCTGGCCAGACAATTGTGTACCCGACTTCCGACCGACGACGACGACGACCCCCCCCCCCCACCAATGACAGGCGCTTTTTTTTTCTCCTTACACAAAAACACACACGTCGATACGATGCGCGTAGAAGAAAAGCTTCTCCCCGCAACCTACAAAGTACAAACAGACGAAAATTCACTGCACATGTATAGGCTACGGTGCAGTGGGAACTGGGAAGCGCGTTTTACTACCTCAGCGTTTTTTGGATACACTGCATCTCGAGAAATACGTACAAGTAGGTAGCTAGGTAGCTAGGTAAGCAGCACTCGATTGCATTACTTTGAAAAAATGCAACAAACTAAAATTGCTCCCGATAGAATTTCAACAGTCAAATAACGGCTGTACTATAACTACGTACATTACATACGTAATTACCGTGCGTACATGTACGTACTGTAAGTATATAATTATGTATACACTGTATTACGTATTTTTGAAATCGAATTATCAAACCTGTACCGCCGGGCTGTACAGCAATTCCTAAAGTAGGCTAGACTTTGATCGCATTCCGCATTACGCATACCACTTCAATGGATAAATTTTTCTGCCAAAATACAGTATTGCGAAGTTGGTTCATGGCTCGTCGAAATGTAATATGCTAATGCTTATTGTTTATCGTACATTAAATTTTCGATAATACAACTAAAATTTACTTCGACTTGCGTATTACCGTCGCAACATTCACTCTCAAATTAAAGAATTTGAAAATCGGAATTAAAATCTAGGAAATTCGACGCGAATTTGCATCTTAGGTTCGTGGGATATTCACGAATCAGAAAATATTAACAAATAAAAAAAGACAGTATTCCTCACGCGACTACCAGACTTTTAAATGTAGCCGACTTACTACAACTTTTGTCTTCATACTTCAGTTAATAGACCCAGAGAAATCGTAAGCGTGACACTTCCATAAAGAATACCAATTTACAGACTTGAACTATCTGTGCGGTTTGCCAAATGTACGTACATATAATTTCTGGCTTCGTGGTTTCAGCGTAACATGTAACGCGTCTTTCAACAGCAGTGATCACGGTTTTCGCGTCTTATTTTCATCATAAAGTTTGCTCGCATATACTCAACTATTTGATGCAATTTCGCACTACTACAACATAGCAATAACAAATGATTCATTTTCATCTGTACTTTACTTTACTTACCAAAGTGCAGCAGGGAAAAAACAGCGTTCAACGCAAATTACGAATTGGTCGCCACTTTGTGAAATGTTTTCAACTACTGCAGATCTGCAAGCTTTCAAACCATAAGACGAAACACACTAATGCGATGTCTCTCTTTCAAGGATTCTTCACATTTCTCGAAAACTTTTTAACGACAATAATTAAAAATTCAAACAATTAAAGATGCGACACGCGCAAACATTCATAAAGATCGATCACAAACGGAATGAAATAAGTAAGTGATTACAGAATAATGTCAAGATGAAAAATGGCATCATTTTAGGCAGACCACTGTTTATCTAAAAGCTCGCGCTCTAATCTAATCACTATCAAAGGTGAGGTTACGAATATACATACGCGAATGGAATTGAATTGCATCACCAACTTCAACAAAACAATTATTGAATATTAATTCGTTATCATTATTTTTTGATTTCATTCGTTAGTAGTTTCTTATCATTACCAATTTTGTTGACTTGCTAGCTCAGGCCTTAAACAATATAGTGCCCTTCACGCATTGTGCTTTGTGCAGTCACTCCAGCGCTTCGGCCGCTACCGCTAGAATCTAGGAATAATGTTGGCCTCATTTTGCTCGGTCACTTTTAAGTTTTAAATATAGTAGAGCGGTCCACACTATTACGTATATTATTTATAATTTATTAATATTGTTCAAGTCTAACATCCAGTATTGGGATGTCACAACATTATTTTTTCTTTTGCACATTGAAAATGTTGGTAGTACTGGTCGAGAGAAACAAAATAAATGTTGCCATCGCCTTCATGAACGCAACCTATGGCTAATCTGCTCATGGAAGAGAGAAAAGTGTACTTGAACGCTTGAGTACACTGGCAGCTGGCACTGGTTTCGTGTTGAACATTTTAACGAGGCATCTGCAATTTTTTTGTTGGAAGTTGATATCAGGGGCGAATTGTGTCCATATACAAATTTTCATGGAATCCGTTGAATAGAAGTGATTTTACTGATTTTATACCAAGTTTCAAAGTTTCAAACATCAAGCACACTTTTTATTAACTTTGAACAATCGCTAGTATAAAACCACTTCTATTCAACTGATTCCACTGAAAATTTGTACGTACGTAGATATACGTACCTAATGCGCCCCTGATATCAATTTTCGAAAAAAAAAATGCAAATACCTCGTTGAACATTACGTTCAATACGAAACCAGTGTGCTTAAATGTTCCAAGTATGTACATTTTTCTTTCTTCCACGAACAGATGGGCCATTATTTGTGTATACTGTATAAATCATAGACAGTAATGTAGCAATATGGACCACTTCACTGTATTTAAAAGTAACAAAGCAAAGTGAAGCCGATATTTACATTTCTAGGGGTCTAAGCACAGGATTGACTCTGCGCAATGCGCGAGGTTGATGGTGTTGGCGTATTGGCGTTAAGGGTGAGCTCGGTGTTTACACTACTTCACTTCTTATACGGTAAAGCGTTCCGTATTATAATATTGAAATCGAACCGTGTACATATACATAACGTGTTTTGTTCGTTTCGTTTATAATACAATATAGTATAATTATTATAGTATAATATATAGTATATCATTATAGCTACATTGTATAATATACTTGCCTGCGGTTTCGACTTTCGATAATGTAAAATAATTTTTGTTACACCCTGTATGCAGCCTTAAACAAATGATACCAACTACTCACAATCGAAAACCAAAAATTCTCAGCAGATGGTCCAAGATCGATTAAGACACCCGGTACACGCAGAACGAATTGCAGGAATGATGATTTGTAAGTTGTAATTCAAATGGCTTTGCAATGATTACGAATACTCCAACTCCAATTACCATTTTCTATGATTTTGATTACAACTCGGAAGTATGAATACGTGAGCAATGAAGCACGATGAGTAACCTGTGTTAACCATTACTGACTGTTAACTAACTTCTTCTAACGAATAACTGGTGAAATTGTTGGTGTTTTGTTACAATATAGAATAGATTATTTGTGAGTAATTCGGTGTTACTACGTTTGGGAAAATTCAACCAGCGGTGATAAGTACGCGGTTCGAAATTGCGTTTAATCGTGTTGGTGTATCATATATAGATTATAAACTGCTTATTGAATATTTGTAGTACTATTTTGATATCAGTGTCAGACGGTTTGTGGTCAATTGTTACAGAGGACGAGGTATTTTTTGTGTTGGTAAATCATCAGCTAATGGTGTTGAAAATGGCCGAAGATGGCGATGAACCAATATCAGATCAAGAAAAGGTATCAAACAATATCACTTGATAAATGATTTTTCGTTTTACTTATGTCCTCATATTAATTACGTACATAATCGCAAACCTTTATAGGCTTATGTTCCTACATGTTTTCAAAGTATGAACGCAGAACTTATTTGATTATTTGTATTTACTCTTGTCTGGCTTTCCTATTGTTGTGGTGTTTTTGAATCAATAATCAATAATAGATTTCTAATATTCTCGCTATTATTATGTGGAGCGTTGTTTGAGGGACGATGTATCGGCAATGTAGTGGAATACTCGTTGTCGTTTTGGATAGTAGCCAGTTAGTCACTGGGCAGGACCCTTGGCCAATTTTTTGCTGCTCTACACCTTTACTTGTTACGCTGCCGAGAAGGGCGCCAGCTTAATTGTAATTCGGTATTTTCGTTTCATCTAGGTACGCATAATTTCAGACTTTATCTTACATTCACCCCCGGGCGAATTCAACGAAGTTTTTAATGGTAACACCCGTCTGCTTTATACATCAAGTATACCGAAGTGTTATCATACTTTCGCACTTTTTCCATTTATTTTTACAGATGTTCGTGGTTTGGTTAACAATGATGTTTTACTAAAAGAAGGTGCTTGCGGGTATGAAAATTTGAGACGAGAATTGCGTTTGTCTTATTTATTTATTTGAGACCAATTCTCTGTAATTATATTCATGCTTCGTCATTCCGCAGTGCTTGCGCGGTCTATAACAAAGAACAGCTCACTCCGGTCAAACTTACCAACGATAACTATGTCCTGATAACAGAATATAATGACTTGGGTTCCAACAGATTCTATGATCCTCGTTCAAAGCAATCCTTCAAATTTGATCATCTTCGTAAAGAAGCTTCTGATTACGAGGTAAGCGAAAATACTCCGTTATCGTATCGATTATCGTTCGATCGTAGTTTATTACACCATTATGGACGGTTAGTCATAGTCACTGCTCGCTTTTCGTCGAGGCAGAGACAAACATTCCAGTAGACGAATTTCAACTATGTACGTATGATTTGAATTTGAATTTCCTTTCCAGGAATGGGAATGTGACCAGAGTCTAGAGTCATGGAGAACTGCTTTGGAAGTATTGTTTAATGGATATACCTCGAATCATTTCAAGCATGGAAGTTGTAATGTGTTTGCTAAAAAACAAGACTCCGCTGTGCTGTTGATCGGTTGCATCGAAGATCATCAATTTCAACCACAAAATTATTGGTATACATCGACGAAATTTACCTTTTTGTTCAGACATTTTCTTGTTTTCTAAACGGAATATTTGTTAGATTGTGCACCATCCGCCCAAATGAATGCAACTACTAATTTAAGTATCTAAACGCTTGTTTTTCGTTTTCAAGGAATGGCCGATGGCGATCACAATGGGTTTTCACAATATCAGGAAATGCGGTTGATATCAAAGGTATTCTGAAGGTTCAAGTACATTACTACGAAGACGGTAATGTGCAACTCGTCACTTGTAAAGAAATAAAAGAATCCGTCGAAATAATCGTAAGCCGACAAATACGCATTGCAATGCGACATTTCTAGCAAAGGTTGTTTTAAGCGAGTTGCTTGCGTTTTAGAATGAAGAACAAGCTGTAAAAGACATGATGAAGGTTGTTGAAGAATCTGAGAACGAATATCAAGCCGCTTTGACGGATAATTATCAAACGATGTCAGAGACCACATTCAAGACATTACGACGACAATTACCCGTTACTAGAACGAAAATCGATTGGAATAAAATAGTTTCGTACAGTATAGGAAAAGAGTTGAAACCCCAATAGTTGAAATTTTTCAAACCGGATTTCGCCCCCTCCCTCTCCCCACCCTTCGCCCCTAGATATTAATATTATTTTGTAATAATCATCAGATTTAAAAATCGGAAATTTGAATTTATTATTAACATTTTGTATTTTACCTATTACTTTTTACAACAAGAATTATTGTATGTACTAAACAATAAGTGTTATTTTGCAAAACCGATTTTTCTTTTGTTTTTCTCATCGGTTGTGTAAGTTTTTGTGTTTAATCCTTCCTTCTTTCATTAACGTGCGCAAATCTCAAAAAATTCCTCGAAATTATTCGGTCATTTGCGATACTTCGTGAACGTATCACGTATACCGTATTACATATAATGTAATATATAATGTTTTCTAAAATTATATATATTTGAACGGAGTGTAATTTGACGCGCACATCAGCTTGTCGCGTTGACTGTAGAAACTGAGTAGCGAGTGTTGTTTTGAGACTCGTTAGCTTCTTCTTCGTCCGATTCGTGACCCTAACAGTACGATAACGCGACAACCAAGTAAAAAAAAAGAAAAAAAAGACTGCTTCCAACGTTTTTGCTAACGACGTACCTGCTGCAATGCCTGTAACATATTTAAGGCGTCCGGAAGTAGAGGTCTAACGGAGTTTATTTCCAATTGCGTAAGATTATCCAAAGAAGCGTGAACTCCTCCACTGCTTACAAAAGCGTCAACAGAGGATCTTAATTTGGAAATTCGCATGTCCCATAGATCCTGGAAAGGAAAAATTACAAGACGATCGATGAGACATGATCAAGCCATATAGGAACAAGGTGCGCGAGTACTTGCGAACAGCAGCAACCTTTACTAGGGTTCGTACTTCATCGGCATGGCTAATATCATCGCTGGCCACTTTAAGTAGTAAATGTGTTACCTCCAGATAATTTTCGTGCGGCATTTTCACAAAGAACCTAACAAAATTGTACGATTATTGAGAATATTCGCTCCGAAATTAGAACGCTACCATTGACGATAGCATAACCCTATTACTTGGAATTTCTCTCCTCTTCTTTCTTTCCTTCCAATTTATCTATGTCCATCCAGTCAGGTGATAAAATTCGACATTTACTTCTTTGCTTCAAGTTTACGCCAAGCCACAACGGAACAGCAGTCGGTAGTCCAGCTCTGAAAGGACCCACATTTCCAGAAATTAAATGAATCAAACCTTGATGGTTGAAATTAGGGATTATTTCAACTATTGCTTTTTCAGCTAGGAATTCAATTTCTGACGGATCTATCATGTTCAGTTACACAGGATCGAAGTATCACGACGGACGATACTTGTATCGATACGTTAAATCTTCGAAGTATCAAAATAATAAAATATTGTGATCTGTGGCGCGTCACAAGGTTTATAACCAAAAAAATAATGTGAAATGTTTATAATTATAAGGCGCGCTCCTTTCGCATACTCCGAGTCCGAGTAACTCCGATCAGAAAGGAGTAGATTGATAACGATTTATTGTATGGTAGAACCATGTGCGAAAAGAACACAAAATGAAAAATCTTACTCGGAGTAGCTTTTTGTGTTTTTACTCGGTGGAATTACCCTGCCTACTGAATGCCGTCAGCCGTGTATGCGAAAAGAAGACAGTCAAGTTGCTCCAAAAGCCCTGTTGGGACAGTCAAGAATCTGTTGGAGCGCTAATGTGAGGTACCTCTTTGTAAGTTCAATAATGAACCGCTAGGAGTCGGAAATTAAAATTCTGTATTTTAATTCGAAAATTGCTAGTAAATTTTGAAAATTTCGCAACCATAAGTTTATGATTGCGCTGATCGACGTCTCATCGGTACCTCTTCGTTAGTTTCATCAATTACCACCAGATATCAGACACTTTGCTTGACAGTCCCAATCGTCACCCGGTACACCAACGCAATCAACGTCATACGTTATACGCGGAGCCACTCCTATGGGGCGCTTTTCTCGAAAAAAATCACGTGTGAACAACACTGTGTGAACGCGATGAATCGCAAAAATCTGTTGGAGTGCTACTGTGAGGTGCCACCTCGTAGTTCAATAATAAATCGCCAGGAGTCAGAAAGTAAAATACAAAACTTAATATTTCTGAATCCTAGCGGTTTGCGGTTTATTATAGACGACCGGATCGGGAGCACACCGGAGCTAACAGATTTTTATCATAACAATGACATCATTACTTCGTCAGCAAAGGATTTTTTTTACGTCTTTTTCATTTCAATTTTTTTAAAAATCATTTTCAATTATTTTCCGTTTTTCCCCGCAAAGTTTATTCTGTTTATCTAGTTTATTATTTTTTTTTTAATTTTTAGTAAAAACAAACAAAGATACAACTTAATTTCGATAATTTCATTTTATTGCAATAATTTAATGAAATAACGTCTTATCGATATTAATGTTCATGATCAAAGTTTTGATGGACTACCAATACATTTGATAAAAGAATATTTATTTGAACACTTTTCGCAAATAAAACTCATAATGTACGTATATTTTGATGAATTCAGATTACATTTTTTTTTCGGTAAAAAACGTGACAATAACCTAATTAATAAAACAATTCGCAGCATTAATTTCAATTTTCACATATTTATGGCGGTATCAAATATGTTGTGTTCACCTTCACTTCATTCAACAAGACAATTTGATAATGATAACACGTAGTTAATGACGTCATTATTATGATAAAAATCGGTTGGCTCCGGTGTGCTCCCGATCCGGTCGTTATTAAAGAACCTACCAGGAGGTATCTCACTGTAGCGCTCGCAACAGATTCTTGCCAGTCCCAATTCCCAAAATTTTCATAATGATTTATTTTGTCGGTGATAAAATTTTTTCATTATCAGTATCGCCAATATCACCAATCTCGGGCTCTATCGAACTCGAGTCTCGAAGGCTTGGAAACTCGGTGTCTGGAATTGTTAATAATAATTTCAAATTCAGACTTGAATAATAGTTTTGATTTGGATTAGATAAATGTTCTGAGTAAGAAGTGCAAACGTTTAAAATAACTCTGATATGAATAATAAACTGGAAACCGAAAGTGATGTTTTTTTTTGGTAATAGTTTACAAGAAATCAATCACGTCGTCTTTATTGATATGATCATTTTTGTATGCAGTGCAACGATTAGTTTTTGAAGATAGTTATTTTCGTCCTGTGAAATTAATTCTTCGTCGGCTGTACGATCATCAAGTATTATGCGATTGTTTCAAAAATGTCAATGTTGTACGCGTTTTGTTGCAAGCAACAACGTATATCCGTACCCGTATCCGGCGTTGTCATGTTAATCGCTTGCTCGTAAGTTTGCGATAGCGAGTTCATCTACGCGTTTGATATACCTTCGCCTTGGAGTACTTGCGGCCTTGCGCGTCTGAAATAGAATTTACGGTGTTTGTTCTTACGGAGCGTTTCAAAGTTACCGAAAATAACGGAAAATAACGATGGATAACTGTCAAAACATAGAGCCGGACGTTGGTGCTGTATCGGAGACCAACTTAGGCGGGGTATTATTTCCAGATTATGGTTCCGGTAGCCTTATTCTTGCATCAGATATCAACAGCGGTTTATCTTCGTGTACGTAGACGTGCCGTCGTGTACTTTTTAAGGCATTGTTTTCGCTTGCCGAATACTTGGCGGTGGTAATACTAATTCGATAAATTGTTTCATTAGTTGAAGGTACGTTGTGTTTCGACGAAACAAATAACGAGCTTGTGTACGTTAACATGCCGGTGCAAATGATTTCCTCCGGAATGGGTAACACGGATTCGTTACCGAACGAGAGTTCCGTGTTTTCCTCATACAATTCGGCCATCCCGTCCTTATCAGATTTATCGTTATTCAACGACGGTGGACAGGTATCGGCGGCTTTAATTTACTCGCGTACGCTGTCAGGTGCGTTACGATGTACCCATAAGTTGAGCGTAAATCGTTGTGCAGGTGATGTTATTCACCGGAAGTTCTATCGTCATACCGAACGACGACGAAAATTTGATCAACGCGGACACAGATCCGTTCGTCTTGGAATACGTTTTGAATACGACGCAATCGGAACCGAAGCTCGCCGCTGATTCCAAAATACCGGTTACTATAGATTTCACAGGTAAAATGTGCTAGTGGTTTGCTAACTTGTACGTACATTGTAACGTGTAACGAATTGTAATTACGTACAATATATTGATCTTTCTTCGTTGTCGCGCAGATGCTTCTGGTACTAATGACGCGATGATAAATCATAAGAAACCCGGTTCCTTCGCGCCAAAGAAAGTCGTAACGTGCGCGCCGAAAAATACCTTGAGCGAAGTTTCGAAGGCGAAAGTAGAAAAATTTGAAGTGAAAAGCGACGTAAGTTGCGTTTTAAAGGCTTACGCGTTTACGCGAATCAGGATGGTGGATTTTTTTTATCGTTTCAGTTGAAGCACGCTTGTAAATTATGCGCGGAGAAATTTTCGTCTTTCAAAGATTACAAAAAACACATGTCAAATCATAATAATCATAAAATGCATCAGTGTAAGTTATGCGGATTGTCGTTCAATAAACTGGTGAGTATACGACGGACTCGATCCTAAATGAATGAGAGAGCGTAAACGAAATCTATTTACAAGTACATGTATATGCTATCATTCGTCGCAAATTTGTAGAATAATTTGATATTGCACGAGGTAGTTCACACAAACGATACAAGATGTCCGTTGTTGAATTGTCAGAAGAAATTCAACCGTAAAGCTAGTTTGAAAGCGCACATAAAGCTTCACGAAGAAGACGAATCTTTAACGTGTTCGGAATGCGGCGAAGAGTTCCGCAATAGAGTACGTATCGTACCCAACTACCCAAGTACCCATGGCCCGTTGTCGAGGAAATTTTAACTCGAATTAATAATCGCATGTTCGCGGTAATATTTTGCAGCTTTATCTCGAATTACATTTCAAATATCAATCGCAATGCCGCATCTCAACCTCAAGTTGGACGTTGGGTAATTCTCAGTCATCCGTCGGCGGTCGTAACAAAACGTTTTCTTGTAAACTATGCGGCGATCGCAATTTCGACCATATTGACAGCTTCAAAGCTCATAAAAAGGAGCACGAAAAGGTGACGTCGTTGGCCATTCATTTTCACGTTTTTTACCTTTCGTTGTGTTAGCCTCGGCTATTAGAAGATAGACTTTGGATTTTTCTTTTTCTTTTTCTTCTTCTTCTTTTTCTTCGTTTGCATTTTTTGTGTGAATTTGTTGGTTACAGCTCAAGAAAGCGTTGGCTACTAAATCGCACAAAAAAAAAGCGACTCCCAGCGTTCCTAGCTCAAGAATAAATCGCTGTAAATTATGTTCCAAATGGTTCCTGAAACCTAGTCAATTGGTTCGTCATATGCGTATACACACTGGAGAACGTCCGTTTGTCGTTAGTTTCTCGCTAATTAATTGCCCAAGTATTTACCTAAAACTACGTTTACGCGTTAAAGATGTAGCGCAGATGTATTTTGCATCTACTATCTCCATCTAGAGTTGCTAAGAATCTACAGTATGTACGTACCTGTACGTGGTTATTAGTTACCCCTAATGTCTACGTATACGTTACGTACGTATGTATTGTGCATATACCGTATGTATGCATGTATGTACATACTACATATGTATATTGTATCTTCTTTCTATCTACAAATACTCGTAGATAGACATAAAATGGGAGCCGTTATCTGGGTGACCTCATCACGCCAGAACGAGCGAACCGAATTTCGTCAAATTTTGAACATACCTACTTAAATCTCAGCGGAAAGGCCGAAAAGTTTTTTGTAACTTCTATTACGAATGAGATTTTATATGAATAGAGAAAAAAAGCGCACGCGTTTCGTTTTTGCGTTGTACCTACATATTTTCTATTTCTCTATAATTATACAATGCGTATTATAGGAATTTTTGATTGAAAATACTAATAAAGTAAACACGTAAGTCCAAAATAATGAAGGGGGGAGGGGGTGGGGGGGGGAATGAATGAAAAAACGATAAACGTAAGAATGTAAATCTTCAGTTTTCAGCTGGTGCACGCGCAGATCGTTTTCATAATTTTTCCGAATTTGACGCGTTAAAGTACACTCTACGTAAATGAGGAAATCTCGTGTACAGTTGTTAATAGTTATTTCCAGTCGTTATCGTTATTATATGTACATACAGTATACGAATAGTACGTAGACGTAAGCTTAATACGTCTTTCTAATACGTAGTATCATCGTGTTATTTTTTTGCTCGCAACTGGCTCGTGTGCGACCATATAGTGCAACATATGTAACAAAGCGTTCAATCAAGCCAACTCGCTGAAAATACACATGGTCAAACATACCGGCGACAGGCCGTTTCAATGTCCTTTTTGCGGAACGAGTTTCAGTCAAAGAGGTACAGTGTAATACATGAAACTTACTACCGCTGCTGCCTAATTTTATTCATTCATTTCTTTTTTCACGTGTAATCAGGTAATCTTCGTCAGCATATTAATCGGGTGCATTCCATTCCCAAAGTCGAAGAGAAAGTTTACAAATGCTCCGAATGTTCGTGTATTTTCAAGAAAATGTGTAGTCTCAACGCTCACAAGAATCGCGTCCATCAGCAACGTTACGTAAGCAATCTACACACACACACACACACACACACACACACACAAACACACACCTTCACTTATACGTACTACGTACGGTCCCACTTTTGGATGTTGTACTGACGTTCCGAAGCCCTTCCGATGTTGCGATTTCGGGTCTCAGAACGTTTCTCTGTTGCGATCTGAAATTTATCGACTGATGTGGCAATTTTATGGCATTTCTCGACACACTCGCAATCTGGTCAAGAAATGCCATAAAATTGCCGTTTCAGTCGATAAATTACAATTGATGAAGTTTTTGAGCGGTTTAAGAACGAATAATTGAGCGCATCTCGTTGTTAGCGACAACCTTCAAAATCTCGTTCATGATTAATTTCACATAACCCGAAAACGAAAAGACATACAACATCGCGGTTTGAACTAATTTACACTTGTACAACGTAACGTATGTACGTATGTACGTAATGTACGTATGTATGTACGTATGTAGCTGCAAAATAAGACCTCGTCGATGCCCGCAAGTTTACTTTAGCCAATTTTATAGCAGTGCGAACCTTACTTTTTGAACGTCCTTCGTATGGTTGTTGCTATTGACGTATTGACATTTTGCGAAACTTAATTTAATTCCAAGTTTTTTTCTCTTCTACGAACTTTCAACAGCTGCAATTAATAACGAAAAGAACAATTGAAAAAACAAAAACAACGTCGTTAACAAAATTTTTTTAGAATTGGAAAACTTGGAAAATTGTAGTAATTTCCACGCTGATAATATTTATTATCGAACCAGTGCATGCGAGGTTGCCACTATAACGGTCTTCAAATAGCAGTAGCGATATGATTGGTTGGAAAAAGGAAAATATTGTATGGTACATTACATATCGCCCTCCAAAAATATTCTGCCGATTTAATCTTTATACGAGTGTTTTGCTGACATTACCCGTACTACTCATATTTCCGCCAAAAAAATTTTCGGATTTACCACACCCATGGTCTGAGGTGTTCAAAAAACCAAAATACCCGGATCCGGGTTGGAAATAGCATTGCGTATAACTCCAGCGGTCCGCAAAATATCGCTCAATTAAGCTATGGATATGGATATACGAGTAGATATACTGTACTTATATGCGCGTTTAATTAAATGCGTGTGTATTGGTATGCGTATGTGACAGCAGAACGCGGTGACCGAAGAACCATCCGACGAAAGTCATCGACTGATACCTGATTTCGGCGAAACTGCTATAACCATTGAAAATGGTGTCGATGGTGGGTACCGCATTGTTTGTCCAACTTGAATCACAACTACGTAGACATACTTAATTACTTACCTAGTACCTACCACCTAGCAGTAGCTAGTAGCTACCTACCCACTTAGTTTGCACGCGCAGACACATATACAGTAGGTACAGCTACAGTATACAGTACGGTGGTATACCTTCTACCGGGTGGCCGTCTGGCCGATTGCTCGTGCCCCTCATTCCCCGCAAAATAAATTAGCCTACTTTTTTTCGAAAATTAAATGTTGTACTCTTATCGATTCACATTCTCATGTTGAAAATTCGCAATTTATGCAATATTTTCAGAATTGATAAAAACCACTTGCGTAAATTGCAATTCTTCTACTTAACAATGATGGATTGATAAGAGCAAATCTGATTTTTTATTGAAGAAAAAGATGTCCATTTTAACATTTCTTAAGCCATTGATGTTATTTTCACAATGAAGCCGTAAAAAAGTAATCCATTTCCCGGAGGTGGGGGGCAATCAATCGGCCACTCGGTATTCATTTACTCCTACTACACTCGGACATACCTTCCTGATTAGCTATTGCTTAGATGCCTACATACATGCCGCAACAATACACATACCGGGCGACCAATTGATCGTGCCCCTCCCCCCTGGGAAAATGAATTACGTATTTTTTTTTCGCTTTTATTGTAAAAATGGCAGCAATGGCTTAAACAATTTTAAATTGGACATTATTTTCTTCGTTAAAAAATCAAATTTGATCTTATCAATTCACCTTCAAGTTGGAAAATTGCAATTTATGTACCTACTACCTACTTAGTTTTTATCGAGTCTAAAAATGTCGAATAAATTGCAATTTTTCAACTTGTAAGTGAATTGACAAGACCAAATTTGATTTTTTATTACTTAAAGAAAACGATGTCCAATTCAACGCTGTTTGAGTCATTGCTGCCATTTTTACAATAAAACCGACGAAAAAGTAATTTATTTTTCAGAGGGGGAGGGGGGAAGGGGGCACGATTAGTCGGCCATCCGGTATAGTTTGTACATACCACCTGTACCTACCTACCTACCTACCTACCTACCTACCTACCTACCTACCTACTTACTACCCATGTACATCTCTTCATTCTAATTATCGATTACATTTGTTTTTCCATGGACTTTGGTAATTTCCTTTTAACGGCTCACTTCATTGTGCATAGTACATACTGTATGTGCATAACTGCATACGTAATTACATTTGTATGTAGTATACGTAGTACGTACATTACATATGTACACCTACACATGTACATGTGCATACAGTAGCCTATATCTGGTGATTAAATGATTATGTTTTCTCCGTCTAGAAAGAGATGAATTTTTGTTCCGCGAAAATCGCGTTGGTAATGATATCAAAAAATGTAAACAACGAAATTAAATCAATTTGACTTCATAATTAAAGTTTGCACGTAAGCAACCTTTTTTATCCGGCAGAGAAACTTGAAAAATTTATTACTTTTTGGACGAGGAAATTAAGGTTATTCAATCAGCCGGTATGTGAGTATACTTAATACGAGTACGTACATAATATACGTACAACATACTGTATGTTACGCGTCACTTTACCCTAATACTCGTAGGTAGTGTAATTTGCGCTTTGAAAATTTTCAACAATCTTTTTCTCTTTGCAGATGTCAACGACGACGATATGAGCATTTTACTGGATAAAGACACCGATATAAATACGATTAGTATAAATTTCGACGACGGCAACGGAATAATCAAGCGAGTATTTTTGTTAATTATTTATTTACTTACTTATTTATTTATTTATGGAAGTGAAAACTTATTTGCTGGCACCCGAACTAAAAAAAGCGTAACGCGTGATACCGCGTTCCCTTTCTCCACTTTTCGGCGCGCGCAGAATCTTGTTCTATTAAAATGCACATCACTGAGACTAGAAGACTCAGGATTTAAGACTTCAAGACTCAGAGTTTAGAGAGTTTAAAACTTAAGACTAACATGCTTTTTCTCTTACTTCTATATATATATTGGTTTGTACAAAGGTTTTTAAAAGAGTTTTTAATTTGTTAACGGGAATTGGTGTTAGGAAAAGTCGTGAGAATCGGCACGTTAAGGCAGGTAATTAGGAAGAGTTTCTAGTAGGAATTGATTTTTGGAAAGGTTGTGAAAGTTGTAAGATTGAGGTAGGTCTAGGTAAATTGGTTAACGATTAGGTAGTTGGATCTGGGAAAGGATTGGTTTTGAGAAAAATATACTAAAAGGATTGAATTTTGGAGAAGCATCTTAATAAATAAATGGGTTTTTAAATAGTATTATTAATGACAAGGTTTTCGGAAAAGATTATGTACAATTATTAGAAATAAGTTAACAATTATAAGTAGAAAATATGTCGGTGGTTAACAGCGCGCATACTGTGTATGCTCAACTTATACTGAAATTAGGGCTTCTGCTTTTGAATATGCGCGGATTAATATGATAACGGGAACGGCTGTGGGTCTTATTTTCATTCGATTTACACTTACTTATTTATGACATATCCGCGCGAACAAGTTCTCACTTCTGCCGTGGCTCTTTCATGGCACTCCCCATTTTGTATTTATGCTCGTAATTCGTATTTTCATTAAGTAGTCTATACGCCAAAGTGGAAAAAGTGCTCTAGAAACCGATTTTACTGAGAATTTTTGGGGGCAAAAAGAATTACTCGGCAAACTCTTGGTGGTGTAGGAGCATTTACGAAAATGCTAATTAAAAATTTTTCAAGTTGCACAATGGGGAAAAGGACGTCAAAAACGATTATTTTTGGCCTAGGAGGAGGCAAAAAACTGATTGCGGGGCTCGAAAAAGGAGTGTTCCCTGATACCAGAGATATGATTTTTTTCACGAGACAGCTGCACAACCGGTTGCTATAGCGTGTTAAACGCGATTTTTGCGGTTGTTTGGCGTTTTTTTTTTTGAGAAAACCGTCCGGAAATTTCGAAATATGTGAGGGGGCAAAAATCTACCCACCTGATATGATAGATGATATCACGCCAGACAAATTGACACCAAGATTTCCAAAATCGGCCTACTCGTTGTGAAGCATGGAAGTTCGACATTTCAACTTACTCCGTGAAAATGGAAAACATTTAACACCTAAAATATCAAAATTAGACAAATTTTGCACATAACCTTTTATGTTCAGCTAAAAAAGTACTATAAAATGGTTATTACGAAATTTTGTCATCTGCGATGAGAAACGCGAAATTCGTCATGTAGGTGATATTGAAGGTACTGAAAGTACTTTTTTCCTTTTTTTCCCCTCAAATATCGAAGTTGACCGCGTGTAATAATTAGAAAATACACTAAATTCACGTCCCGTTGCTGATTTTTCGTTAAAATCACTTTTCGCGTCTGTCGAAGCCCGAATATCATAAAAAACATGACTGAAATCGAAATTTTTCAATGAACAAAAATCTAAACATCATCGCTTGAGCTCCCGTGGAAGAAAATTTGAAAAGTCTTTCACTCTGTTTGGAGGCAGAGGCAAGAAGATTAACTTAAAAAAAAAAGAAAAAAAAAGTTTTTTGGTATTTTTAATCAGCATTTTCGTGAGTGCTCCTACACCACCAACAGTTTGCCGAGTAGTTTTTTTTGCCTGCAAAAATTCACAGTAGATGAACACTTTTTCCACTTTGGCGTATAGACTAAAGGGCATCCTTCGTAATCTTGTCAATATTTACATTTTGTCAACCACATACATCGGGGTTATTCTACTTACTATCTATTTGAATGTGCAGCGTGGAAATCATTTTTGGAGTTTTTGCCGCGTGATGCTGAAAAAAAAAAACACACCCGTTGCAATCACTGTTTCTCCCCCCCCCATTCACACACACACACACACACACACACACACACACACACACACACACACACACGTGCGCGCGCATTTACCGTGTATAAGCGAATGACATTTAAAAAAAAAAAAAAAA
>QBDW01005580.1:0-34025 GCA_003261595.1 Maconellicoccus hirsutus | reverse complement strand
TTTAAAAGCCCCAAATTTAGGGGGGGAGGTGCCAAAATTGAGATATAAAAATTTTGAAATAGTACTTTTCTTTAAATCGTATTTAACCACCAAATCCAAAATTTGAACCTTTTTGGTCCCATAGAAGGGGAGTTATGCTCCAAAAACCAAATTTTCGACATTTTGGCACCTCCTTCCCCAAGTTTTTGAAAAAAATCAAAATCACCCACAACAGTTTTTGAGGTATGGTACCCTAATTACCTAGGCCAACTTTCAAGAATTTTGGCCCCATAGGGGGGAGGTATTTAATAAAAACCAAAATTATGCTAACTCCGCTTCTTTTCATCCGATTTTGAATTTCAAAAAACGAAAAGTTGTATTTTTACAACAGAAACTCACATACAAAATTTCAAAAAAATCTCCTCATAAACACCCTTGGAAACGCGAGTTATGTTTTGAAAAAATCTGCCACGTTTTGCAACGTTGCGGCATGTTGCCGTACGCAGAAGCCGCGTAACGAACACGTTAGTTTTAAAACGGTTATTTCTTGCTGATGACGTGATGACTAGCTGCAGTACAATTTTGAGGTTGCCAAATTATTGTTTTTTGTTTAGTGTTTTCCATAAAAGCGTACGGGAGAGGGGTTTGGGGGCGCAGCCCCCAACTGCGAGTTCCGAGGGCGAAGCCCGAGGAACGAGGTGGCGGTGAGCAAAGCTCACCGCCGGGGGTTGGGGCCGCGCAGCGGCCCAGGGGGCGAAGCCCCCTAGTATTTTATATGAATTATGTGCTTGAGCTTTTAAACCCGACTTGATTTCAGGTTGTAAAATTGCACACGAGGCTTGGAAAACCAATACCGCCCACAGATCCCAAAGCGGCTGCTGCCATCGCGGTGTTGAACGCGCAAGAAGAAGCGAAAGCGAAAAGCGGTTCCAATGGAGGAGCTGGCGGAGCCGTTGTGCCAACCGCTGTGGCCTCCACTCCTATTTCGGTCCGTAACTCGACCACTCCTCGTATCACCTTCGTAGCTGGTTAGTAAAAATTGAAGATATGTCGCAGAATTTTTTTTGTTGAATTTTCAAATATCTTACGTGAATTGCATTTCAACAGCCGGCGTAAATCCGCCTGCGAGCGCTACGGCGTCAAAACCTGATGATAAAATTGACGATAATTCGACCGACGAGGAGAAAAAAGAAAACGACGTGTCGCTTATTGACGATCGTCCTGCTGTCGGTTCCGAGTATATCGAAGAAGAAAAAGACGCTTCCGGTAAGAAGACCATTGTGCGAATTGAGTTGAAATTTCCATTCCGACATTATAATGAACGATTTTATTGTTCAGGCAAATTAATCAGCTTCAACTGTAAACTATGCGAATGCAAATTCAGCGATCCTAATGCCAAAGAGATGCATATGAAAGGACGCAAACATCGGTTGCAATTTAAGAAAAAAGTCGATCCGAAATTGAAAGTTGAAATGAAACCGAATAATTTCAAGCATAAGAGAAACGAAAAATGGAAAAAACAAACGGAAAAGCAGAAAGATGGCAAACGAAAAGATTTCAGGTTTGTATTGGAATGGTGGTGATTGTAAAAATTGTGGTCTATTCGTTGATGATGTAATTTTGATGACGAGATTGATGAAACGAATTCACTGTTTGGTGGTCGTTTTATTATGAAAATGTATGGCTTCTGAATACGAGACCTTTTAATGTAATTCATATATAATTACTACATCGAAGATTATAAATTTATGACGTGATGAAAATAAGATGACAAGATTGACGAAATGCTCGATGCCGTCGGTGTTGGCATTTCGACGTGAAAATTTTTGGCTCTGATGGCGAATGAATCTTCGTAAATGATACAATATTACGATTTCTTCAATATGATGAAAATTGATGACGAGATTGACGATATGATCAAGTCTCTTTTCCGAAAGAGCGATCATTTTCGGCGTGAAAATATTGGCTTCTGATCTTTTTCGTATATAAATCACAAGAAATGATTTCCAGCGAATTAGGAAACTAAGCGCTTATTGTAATTTTCCAGATACGACGACGAATTAAAGGATTATTTGGATTGGTGCCGTAAGTCCGGGGTTTCCGGTCCATCTACGGTCGGACCACCCGGTCTGATGCCGCGAGATATTCGCCATCCGTTGATGAGAAACGCTCCACGGCCATTGTTACTGGGTCCAGGGGTCGCAAGGCTTCCGCCGCCGATGCAAACACCACAGCCACCTATGGTAAGTAGTAATCGATCCGATTCATCGATTCATCGAACCTGTAAATAACAATAACAGAGCATTTGTTTGATGTAGTTCTTACTTGGAGCTCCGCCGTCGTCTTTGTTGTCACGTAAATTGGAAACGTTTGAAGATCGACATGTGCTGGCTCGTCATAAAGCCTTGTTTCCAACCGAATCGGAATTAGATAATTTGCAAAAAATCGTCGTACACGTTGAAGGAGCTTTGAAACGGGTTTCTGATGTTATGCTAGCTGAAGCAGGAGGTAAACTTGGGAAAGATGGTGAGTATTGTGGCGTCTTATGTCGTGAAGATGTGAAATCAGTCTGACCGACTTCGTGTATTTACTCCGTTAGATAACGAAATCAACGATGATATTAAAACTGAAGATGCCAACGAAAGTAAACCCGAAGATGGCGAAGGATCTCAAAATGAATCTAGGTACGTATCTGTACGATCGGTTCGGCGAAATTTATTCCGCAATGTTTAACGCGATTTTTAATCCGTTAGTCGAGAAGATAGTCGAAGCGTACTTCGCGAACTGACCGGCGTCTTTAGAATTGGTATTCTCGCCAAAGGATTAATTTTAACCGGAGACGATACGGTTGATTTGGTGATGATGTGCAGTGGTAAACCGACGATGTCTTTGCTTACCAAAGTCGTCTCGCTTTTACCGGAACAACTGAAAGTGAGTACAAACGACGGAAGTTCGGTAAATGAGTGAAATTGAAGTAAATCCAAGGAATATATTTCGAAATTTGTCTCGTATCTTCTTTCGATTAGAAAATCGCCGATGATACGGAATACGCGGTAACGTCGAAACCAGCCGATGCGGCTATTCTAGTAAATACTTGCCCGAAGGAAGAAAACGAGAAAAAAATCACGGTTCAAGTTACTTTCACGTCACCGGTAATTCGCGAAGAGATATTGGCCATCAGGGAAGCGAAAGCCATCAAAGAAGAACCTGCCGATGATGAAGAAGCCGTAGCTGAGCCAAGACCAACGACCCCGGACCCGTCAGCCGTCGTAGGTGGTAAGTAACGAGTTGCATGTTGGCTTGGATATGTTAATTCGATGGTTGTGTTACCTTCTAGAATGTTTCGAAATTGAAAATTCACAGAGAATGTATGGTTAATGAATTTTCTCATTGTTTACAGATTACGAATCGGGTTTTTAGTGTATCTACCTCATACACACGTGCTATCGAATATGTATATTCTCGTAGCTGTGTGTATGTGTTAACGGTGGTGCGTTGGTATGGATATCAATAGACTGATAGGCGCATTTCGTCGGTTTTGTAATGATTGGTTGTTTCACTCTTTCGGTGTATTAGAAATTCGTGTAAATGAGGGATCGTTATTTTTGGAACGTTATACGAGATTTAATTAGCGTAGGGTTTCTTTTTTTGTTTCCTTTTATGCGATAAATATCGGCTATTGATGTCAATACCTACAGGGATATATTATATTTTTTTCATTTTTTTTTTATCTCGAAACACGCGTTTTTATGTTACTTGAACAGAATATAGCGGTACTGTCGCGTTAATTAACACGTAGGTGTAGTTTGATGACGTCATAGTGAACGTTTCGAAATTCGCAATAAATGTCAACGAGACGTACATGTGGATGTTTTCGTGCTAGATTATTTTTCCTCTCCGATATCTTATCGAATATGTTACGCGATCTGCTTGAATCGCGTCGTTGCGATCATCGCTTGCCTGCGTATTGTGAATGTTTACATGTTGTGTTGTCAGTTTGTCACTTGTCACACGGGAGCAATATTCGACGGATAGCACGAATGAAGGGTTTTTGATCATTTTTCTCTCTTTCACAGGAGTAGTACCTGGAAGAAGGGTTTATTTTTTTTTTGCAGAAATAAAAAAAAAATCGTTTTTAAAAACCTTTTTTAATGAACTAAAACAATTTTTGCGTTTTGTAATATTTTTATTTTTTTACAAAAACGAAAAAAAGTCAAAAATTTTCAATTTTTCAAAACAGTTTTTTTAATAATCAAAAAAATTTTTTCCGTTTTGTAATATTTCGTTATTATTTTTTTTAATGTTGTCAAAATTATTTTTTTGAAATCTTACAAAATTGATTGCGTTTTTGTTGATGAAAAACTAATCTGTAAAAAACAAAAGAATTTCTGCTTATTTTGTAAAATTCAAAAAATGTAATTTTTAACCAAGTTGATGTTGGGAGAGGACTGGTCCGCTGGGCGTGATGAATTTTCAAAAAAATAATTTCCGTGCCTTTTAACGATATTTAGAAAAAAATGCGAAAATTCATTTTTGCGTACAAAGTAAATAAAGTGAAATTTTTTCAGATTTTTAGTCCCATTTCACCCCGGGAAATCCATTTTTAAACGTTCATCTCTTCATATGGAGTAAAATAAGGCAACAAAATCGGAAAAAATTTTTCATTACTAAATTTTGCTTCATTTGGGAACGACACTACTCTGTTTTCGCGTCGTCTTAACCAGAACGGGAGAAATAAAAAAAAATCACAAAAATAACGTTCGAATTGTCCAGCCGAGATTTCACAATCATGCGAATTATTTGATCGAGGTATTTCGAAACGAGCGAAAGTCAATTTTCGACTTCATCAGTTCATGGAGAAGCCACTGAGAGCATTGAAAACGCTGCAAAAAGTCGTAATTCTGTCGGCAACTTTGAATCGTCTAATTTCCGATGTTCTGAGATTGGGGTTTTCGTTCGTTGAAAATATTATTTTGAAAATGTATGGGAAAATCTGAAGTATTATCTGAAACTCTCACAGACAAACCAGTCGTAATCCTAGTATAGGAACTTTTTGCCATCAAAGCGAGCCTGTCGAAACGACAGAACCTTGTCCGGTGTGTGAGTGTCAACGTGATAAAAAAACAAGCCCCTTACATAAATTCGTCTCGTACCTGAAGAATCAACTAATATCGTAGAATAATATCTAATGCATTCATTTACATGATCAAACACCCTTCGCATTGAGGTGAACCAAATAATATTTTGTTTCGTCTCGCATGGTTATAGATGGAAGTAAAGTCTCAAAGGAGATTAGTCCTGATCCTCCTGACGTACTCAGCAAGACGAAATGTTTGGAAGCTTTGGCTGCCCTTAGGCATGTTAAATGGTTTCAGGTTTGCATTTATTTCCCTTCGTTATAAAATATACTTTCCAGCTTTGTTTTTTTTTTCATTTAATTAGTATGTTAATTAAGATAGTGTATTGGTATTTAACTAATATTTGCGGTGGTTGGATTTGGAACTACGACGGGTATGGTTGGAAGGAGTTTCGACGCTGAGGTCTTACTGGGACGATGATTCGAAGGATAAGATGACTATGGTTAAATAACATGGAGTGGTATTTGAATATGGTCGCTGAATGCGAGTATGCTGTTGAAAAAAATCAAAAATATTACAAATCGGCGTAATATTTTCATCGGTTCACGAACGTTAAATAATTTCTAAAAAGTATTTAAAAATTGATAACCATATTTCGGACGATCAGGTTTATTCGTCGTGTTTTCGAATACGCAAAGTACGACCGGCACAGCATATCGTGTTCGCCTATTCAAATGTAACGCCCTTTGTTGCGGATTAGAATTAAATTACTGTGTGAAATAAAGTAAACTGAAATCGAACGTGATCCTTTAAATTTCGGTTTACTTTATTGCGACTGTTTATGATATAAAATTGTAAGTAAATCGAGTAATAGATATCCAAGGCTGGAAAGTTACATGGAAAAATGAACGGTGAATAATTTTTCGACTCATGTCCGTAATTCGGATTGAACTTTTTTTTACAATGTTTTTTTTCGACTCGAAAATTTTTCACAATGTCTGATTGAACAAAACCAACTTTACGTAAAGAAGAATGAAACAAAAAGACAAAATCTAAAAATACGTATAACAATGAAACAAATGCAATGTGAACCTGATTACATATACTTTTTTTTAATAAGTCGATTTTGGTTTATGCGTAGGATTTATATTTATATGTAGAACGATGAAAAATATAGAATAGGTTATTTTAAAGCGCGCGGTAACGGATAGGATCCCATTTACACGGTGTAATTAATATGAGTTGATTTTTTAACAGGCTAGAGCAGCGACAGTTCAGAGTTGTTTGATCGTTATACGCATTTTACGGGATTTATGTAGACGTGTTACTATTTGGGCGTCATTTAATGCTTGGGTAAGTGACGATTGGCGATGGTTGGCGAATTCGAGAGATTTAACGTAAAATATTTTTTTAAGGCTATGGAATTACTTTGCGAGAAAGTATTGAGCTCGTCAAATGCAGTATTATCTCCTGGAGATGGTTTACGTAGAGTGTTCGAGGCGATTTCATCGGGACTACTGTTACCTGACGGACCCGGTTTGACGGATCCATGCGAAAAGGATCCTGTAGACGCGGCCGCATATTTGACTGACCAAGAAAGGGAGGATATTACTGCTTCGGCACAGGTAAAGTGCTAGTGGAAATGAAGTACGGAGCGAATACAATGATGATTATCTCAGCTCACACTGACGACCGTGATTAGAATAACTTGTTCCCTGATTTTATTCTGAGTATTTGCTATCTTTGTATGGAAGATTTTTCGATTTGAAAAGAAATTATGATGTAAATTATTTTAATGCCATGAAAATAATATCTTGTTGTATCTTACAGCATGCCTTAAGATTAATCGCATTCCGTCAGATACACAAAGTACTGGGAATGGAGCCCTTACCACCGATGCCAAAATTTCGTAATAAACAAACGAATCGTAAAAGACGTCGAGAAAATTCGGCCGGAGGTAAGAGCAGTGATGGTTGGTTTTTTTGTAAGTCGAAGAGTTGCTAAATTTGATTTGTTCTGCCGGCAGGTGTCGAAGGTAAAAAAGATAAGAAAGATGCCGAAGAAGAAACACCAACGGTGGCGCCCGATACTGAAGAAGAGAAAATGGAAACCGATAAACCAGCGGTGAAATAATGGGCGGTCGCGTTTTAGTTTTAATAATTTTTAGACGTTGTTTCTTTTTTTTCCTTGAGTTTTTTTCGCTTTTTTATATTTTTTAGCTTTATTTATGATGTATTAATGGAATTTCCGAGTATCAATAACGTAGTAGGTGTTTCCGGTCTCTTTCGCAATACATCGTTTAATATACAGTTTGATATTATCCTTTTTCTCTGAATTTTTTCTGTATTTTGAGTGCGGTAATGACATGAATAGTTGGCCTGGATTTGACGATTTTAATTTGTGTCTATGAAATGTTGTGAAGGACGTGTCGAAATTGTTTCTTTTTTATGGTTAAATTTAAGGAACAAATCTTTTTTATTTTTATCATATATTCATATACAATTATAATAAGTTTGCGTAATTATACGCAGCTTATGTTATCATAATTTTTTCTCAACGTGTTTTATTCGTAATGATAGTTGATTCGCAGAAACTTATGTGTTTGATACTTTATTTCATTAATATATTTCAAATATATTTAGTTGAAATAACTATGAAGATGGTTTTATTTTGTCTGTACTCTGTAGTCTGTGGATGATGAAATAAGATAGACGTAAAAACTCAGAATTTATTCTAACGGCAAATTCCGATAAAATAACTGATATGCTTTTGAGATTTTTCATACAAAATATTTGCATAATAGAAAACATTTATATACACAACCAATTTTAAATGACGTAGGTAACAAATAGTCTTATAACTAGTTGAAAACGAATCAGTCGATGGACGTATATGGTGATTTAATGTCACCTGAAAATTCGATGGAGTGTTGGTGTTAGTATACATAAAACGAAAGTTGATATGTGGTGATTGGAAGCTGAGCTTGTGTTGGAAGTAATGATGCTACTGTCACTTCTGGATTTTTGACTTTGAGATGTCTCGGTTAGTTCTGTAACAATCAGGATTTGATTAAAATGAGTTGAAGGTTTGTTTTGTCTGGGTGAGGATAATTATGTTTATGCAATTAATCATGAGGTTGTTGACATGTCATGTCTTTGCTATGGCACACAAAATCGTAAATTGTCACATCGTCGCCAAAAAGCGTCACGCGGTTGCCATGGCGACGTGTCATCCTCATGAGTAATGATCTCAATATTTTCATGCCATGATAGCATGTCATAAATGACAGGTCCTTGTTATGGTGACATATCAGGAATTCATGATCATGAGTGATACATTATATTATATCATAACAAGTCATTATCATGGCGACATGTTGTTTCTGATTGACGAATAATATGTCCTAATGACTTGTTATGATGAACGTCAAGTATCAATAATTGTCGTAGTGACATACTATAATCATGTCGAATGACGTCATGGTGATATCCCATGTTATGAATTATGATGACATGTAGTTATGTATTAATTTGTAAAGAGAGATTGTAATTGTAACAACTGTGCCTTAGATTGATCAAGAAGAAGTTTCATGATATGATCAAGATGATAATGTATCATTTTTGATTTACTACATACAGTGTGTTATTTGATAGTGACAAAATAAGTTGAATTTTTGATTTGAAAAAGTTACAGTGTTTGAATTCGAAAATGGTTATTTGTACGATGCTTTCATTATATTGAAAATAAACTTCGTCTTAGACGTTATCGTATTGCTTAAAATTCCACAGATGATGTGTTGATGCCGCAAATAAATTACTCTCCAGTGTAAATGCTTAGGTCAACTTATCTTTTAAGTTGAAATTCCAACCCAAATCAATTCAATTAAACGAATAACATAATAAAAATGAAATGATACATTCAACAAGTTAAATCATGAATTTGTAATCCATGACCGTCCAGTCCATGACGAACAATGGAAAATGGATGAATACAGAATACTTTTAAGTTTCTATTTGACAACACTGCGCCTGTAGCACATTTTGTAGCTGAAACAGCGAATGTGCACAACACGAAATCCGGGCACCTGATTGGCTAATTTTCACGCCATACGCGAAGACCGAGGAAATATTTTTTTCAAGTTCTCAAGTCATTGTCAATTATCATTTTTAAAAAATTTCAACTAAATTTGAACATCTTTAAAAAATAAATTTCTATACTTTAATAATGATAACTGATAAAAACTTGGAAATACATATTTCCGCTTCCGCACATATGGCATGGAAATTAGCCAATCAGAAGCCTGGATTTCGCGTCATGTACATTAGCCGGCGCAACAGATTCAAGGCTGACATCGGCGACATCTTGATCACACAACGTTCATGATTTTACCGGCAAATTTGAAGCATTGGATTCTATTCAAAAGAGATCTGAGATCCAATCGTTTATATTTAGGTGTGGTGTTCGCTTTTCGTTCGTGTCATTATGTCAGTTTTTTGGAAATAATCTGAGTATTACTGACCGTATAAGCGTATGGTTCCTTCTGCTCGGCCGATGGAGTTGGTGGATATGCAAGCGTAAGTGCCAATATCAGTTTTATTGAATCTTCTTATAATTAACCACATATGTACAACGTAATTATCTCGTTTTTCACGTACATTGTATTTATACCTGTAAATGTAAAAATGATTGATTAATGCTCAACTTTGTTGTATAGATATAGATTCAAAGAACATGACGTGATTGGAATTGGAGTACCATGTGAGTGATATTTCATTTTCATTTTCAATTTAATATGTTTATGTATTGTATATGTTTGTAGTATCTGTATCTATAATTCGACGTCATTATCAGTGTACATATACCGGGGTTCGTTAACAACGACATTAGAAAAAAAGGTTCACACGGATTCACCGAGAGTACCGGCGCTAACGCTGTGCTATGTTATTCACATCGCAAACAATTCGAATATAATCTGCACGTACAAATGTAACTCTTTGATTAAAACGAATCTGCATCGTAATGCGTACGATTCGCGGCCGGAATGAAGATGCAGCGTCTACAACCTGGAAAAAGTACCTTTCTACCTTTATCCGACGAAGACGAAATTAAATGGCGTATTCGTCACGTACATTGAAATTAAATTAAACGCATTGGCCGTTTGCGTATTCATCGGAGGATATGAAATATAGCTTTTATGATCACAAGACGAAAAAGATGTCTGGGCGTCGTGGTCATTGATAAGGGTTACTGAAATTGATTCGGTTATTTCCCTGCGGCGTTAATCTGCCTTGTATCAGTTTATGACGTTTTCGAATTAGATTAAAATTAAAATATGGAACTCGTTTTCGAGTCGTACAATAACTAGAAAAGGTATACTGTAATTTGCTAATTGAATAGATTAAAACGAAGCTTAAAGAGCTTTTTGGAGGAATTTCTCTTACGCTTAACGCGCCAGTGGTTCGCAAATAAATCTAGAAGAAATTTTCGATGTGAATCTTGTTTCTTACGTCGAATTCATCGTTTATTAAAATACTCCGGCTGCGAATTACGTTCACCGTGTTGGACGTGTAGTTTTTCACGTATGAGCTTCTTTGAATATGTACAAAGTAATGTTTTTATGTGTCAACGGTTTGAATCTTTGAATTAAGTCTATCGCGTTTACTTTTTGTGCCTGTATGTTAATTCAGACGTGTTTCTCTTGCTCAACTCTGGCTTCGTTTACAGGAAAGGTTTGTACTTCAAGGTGGTTTTGATGTCTGGATGAATTATTTAAATGTCCAACATTTTTACTTCTACAATTTAGCATATCTTCATATCACTCTCTCAATTGTATTAATTTTAATTTAATTAATTTCAGAAGCAATGTGTTTTACTCAATCTTTTATAATTCGAGATGAAGAAAATTTCTAAATGGAGCATTCCTCAGCATCAAAAAAATCTCAACTATCAAGCGAATTCAACGTAAGTTCAGATTATTATTTCATCAAACTGAAATCGCGATTATTTACTAAAATACACATAATCTCTGCACGAAGAGGTTCATTTAAGCAATATGACCGGAATTTATGTATCATTATTCGAGACCACGTCGCTATTAAGATAAAAATAATGAAACCTTTGCGGTTAAATGCGGTTTTAAATAAGAAAAAAACTATCTTCGTAGCGGAATTAAATTACTGCCGGTTAATTTTTACTCCCCGTTGAAATAACCCTTTAGCCGAAAAATCTCGCCTATTTAAGGGTAACTCGAAAATTATAAATAATTTCAACTTATTCGCAGCTAATCACCATAAAATGGTGGTTTTTTCACCAGACAGCTTGACGTAATAAATTGCAAATAAAATTTCAGATTTAAGGCAAACCGACAAAGGACATTCGGTGGTTTTTCCTATCGTCTGTGGGCCCGCCACGGAACATCTGTTTATTGCACCGAGCTGTATACATTAAGGTTGAAATTTGTTTTTATGAAATTTCATTAAGTGAAATTTTTGCCTTTTAGGAAATCTCCGCTATGTTATATCGAGCACCGACGAACAAATTTTCCAAAATAGCTGACGTTTTTTCGTTTTGTAACATTTTGCGGCCTTATGAAATATTTAGGTGAGCGGTCGCCATTCAACGGTATTTTATATTTTGCTCTTTTTTACGCGCTTCGCCTGGCCAAAAAAAAGAAATATTTCATTAAAAAACAATCGCGAAAAATGTCGTACCGAGGTAAATAAATTTCATCTTGTGGCATCAATTTGTACGCGGAAATTAATTTAAACTCGCTTCTTTTTCGTTAAATTTTACAAGTTCAAATGAAATTGTAACGTGGGGTCGTGGAGCTTCAACGATGTTACGATTTACATTTCGTTTTTGTTTTGTGTTTATTTTTGTTTTTTTTTTGCAACATCCGAGTATTATTTTTATTTAAATACGCGACGATAGTTTTCGAGTAATTTGGAAGACAAGTGATGAAATGAGGAAAAAGTCGCGTTTTTATTTCGCTTGATGAGATTTCAATAATAAAAAACGGTTTCGCGGGAGCGTTTATACGAACTTTGTCGAGAATTTTGGTAAAATGGGAAAATCTTGGTGGAAAAAAAAGATATGCTGGTGTAGAATGGTTCGAAGTTACGCTACCAATATTTAATGAAATTCTGAAAATTATAATTTTTCGAGTTCGGTATGCATAAATACAAATCAAATCAGGGACCATGTTGTTATATATTTCATATCACAACTTGAATGTTTTTCTTCTTTCAAGATTTTGTAATTTTTTTGTTAGTTATTTTTTTTGTATAATTATTACCTACTCTAAAAAACGCCAATTGCGTGAACACTATTTGTAAATTTTTCACATTACGCGTATTTTTCTATTTAATGCGTATAGAATTGACGTTCATACGATATCATCTTGTTCACGAAATCGTTCGTGTATTTTGTGTTCCATTAATTATCACTTTTGTATGTACGCTCGAAGAAAAGGAAGAAAAAAATTACCAAGATGCTCTTATACAAAAGAAGGACGACTAATTATATAAAATTTAACCTCTCGCGCCATTTTCTCGCCATGATATTTTTCTTATAATCCTAAAATGATTAATGGAATAGATCAACAAAAAACCGAACGAGTTGTATTTATGCATAATTGAAAAGGGAAGTGTTTTCGTATGCGCATTAAGGCTTTTTTCTTCTTCTGCATCATTCAAAACAAATGCTCGCTTCCTTGTTTTTTTTGCGAGGTTTAAGCTAATCGCGCACTGAAATACGTAAAATGTACAGAATTTTAAAATATTGTTCAATATTTGTTTAGAGTTGCATAAAAACTGTTGAAATGTTGTTAAAATAGTTTAGAATCGATGATAATTTGTTTAAAATAGGTTAAAATCGCACAAAAGTTGTGTAAAAGTCTAAATTCATGAAAAATTTGTTTTAAATTACTTAAAATTGTTCAATATTTGCTAAAAATTGAATGAAAACTGTTAAAATGTTGTTAAGATTGTTTAGAATTGATCAAAGTTTGCATAAAACTACACAAAGTTGTAAAGAACGATTAAAATGACGAAAAATTTGTTTAAAATTGCATAAAAACAATTTAAATGTTGTAGAAATGATCAAAATTTGCTGAAAATTATGCAAAACATTTAGAGTAGATCAAAATTTGTTTAAAATTTCCTAAAAATGCATAAAAATTGTGCTAAACGATTAACTTAATGGAAAATTTGAGTAAATCTGAAAAACAGCAATTTTAAATAAATTATGATTAAATTCTAAGCCATTTTTACGATATTTTAAATGTTTTTAAGTAATTTGAATTAAATTTTGATAATTTCTGAACTATTTTAACGTCATTTCAACTGTTTTTATGCAATTTTATGCAAATTTTTCATCAATTTCATCGTTTTGCACAACTTTTGTGCGATTTTAAGCAATCTTAAACAAATTTTGACAGATTCTGAACTATTTCAACAACATTCTAACAGTTTTTATGCAATTTTATGCAAAAATTAAACAATTTAGAACAATTTCAACAACACTTTGATGGTTTTTTGCAATTTTAACAAAATTATTTATTAATTTAGTCATTTTTACCCAACTTTTGTGCACTTTTAAGCAAAAATTAATTAAATTTAAACAATTTTTGTGCAATTTTAAGCAAAGAAGAAACTACGTATGTGCTTTTTATATTTTCGAAATTAAATTAAAAACTTTCTAGCTCGTCGAAATTTTCTTCCATTTTTTTTTTTTGCTTACTGAGAATAATCTCGATAATGAACTTCTCGAAATACACATTTTCTTCCTTTTTTTGATCGTAATTGGTAATTTTTCTCATCTTAATCATCTCGAACAAAGATACGTTCAAAAGCTTCGATGGAAATTTTTCAAAATATAATTTTCATCTAAATTAAATTCTTGTCGCGGTAATTTAGCGGAACAGTGCAATTTCGACGAAGTAAGATTCTTATGTTGACGTTTTTCAGCGCAAAAATTGAAATAGCAAATTATTCTATTCCTTTTTTTCGTTTACCTTCATCAGAACACCTTACATTACGGTAATTCTATATTCTTCAAAGAATAATGCAATATTGCAGTTGGTAATAGTATTATTAGATAAATGCACGAAGTGATTGTAAAGACGATGACGTCCGACTGAGAAAATTGCTGATGATGGTTTTATTCTTTTTCCTGTGGCGGTATTGTTATGCAATTTGGTGTTTCGAAACGTGTTGCGAGATTTGCAAAGTCGTTTTTTCCCGTTTTTATAACGCGCTGAGGGAAGAATACGAGTTGTCAATTTTCGAAAGTTTTTGTTTCGTGATATGAAGCACGCTGTTTTCTTTTAAAATGGAGCTATTTCTATTTGAATTTGAATATTAAATATTCAAAGTATTTTGAAAAAATTCATTTTTACATTTAACTGGATTAATCGTGTGCCACTTGTGCCGGTATTTATATAATGTTTGTTAATTTTTCAGCGGTATCGAATGACACTTGAAGGAAATGACTGACGGGGAGAAAAAAGAGTTCGAAAAAATACGAAAAAAGTTCCAACTCTTGGAACAGATAGGTATAGTTATCTGAGTTTTGTGAGATGATTGATAGCAAAAGATTGATTATAACGTTGAAGTTGAAAACAAAAAACTGTCGTAGAAATTTATCGAAGGATGAGCGGGGCGAAGAAATTAAAAAATAATTAGTTCCTAATTTGACTATATTTCATTGGGTGATTTTTAAGCATTGATAATGGAAAATCTTTTATAAAATTTGTTGATTTTTTTTATTTAATAAAATTAATATTTTTTGAAAAAATCGATTATTTTAAATATTTGAACAATGGAAATAATATTTTTAATTTTTAGCTATAAAGGGAAATTTTTATAAAATTGTTGATTTTTTAATTAAATAAAATGAGTATTAATTTAAAAAAAAATCTATTATTTTAAATATTTGAACAGTGGAAATGATATTTCATATTTCCAGCCGTAATGGAAAATTTTTATAAAATTTATTGATTTTTTTATTAACTAAAATAGATATTCATTTTTTGAAAAAATCTATTTGGATAGTGGAAATGACATTTACATTTTTAGCCATTTTTTCATTTCAAATTTTGAATGCATTCATCTCTTGTAGTTTCCTTTCTTGCAAAATTTCCCCAATGCAGATTAAATCAATCAAAATGAAGCAAAAAGAAATTAAACCTTTTAAACTCTTCGGCAATTAAAACGAAATACCCAATTTTAATAAAAACCCCAATCGTGCTTTCCCCTTCGCGACTCGAACTGAACACACATCGAAAAGGCAACCGAAGCGTATGCAATAAACTGCACAAGATCGCGAGAAACCATCGGAAAATAAGCGCGTTGAATTCGAAGAGGCAAGTCGGTTTTTCGAGAGGCCGTGAATCTAAAGAGGACCCTTTGGATGCCGAGAGTAATTTGAACTCATCATAAGACGAATCGATTATGAAGAGCGGCAACGTTTAAATATCTTAATTTGGCGTCTTGGCGAAAAAGCAACGTGTACGAGATGAGATAAACGGCGACGCAGAATGTGCTTTCGCATTCTGTGTGAAGCATCTCTTGGAAATATTTTACGGTCGCATCTTCTAAATTGTTTCGTTTTAAATTATACCATCAAAAACATCTTATTGTATACGAAGCCATTTCCCCCTTTTGCGGTTGATTATTAATTAACGAAATTAGAGCGTTTTTTACGCGTTCGGAATGTCATAGATTTTAGGAATTTTTTTACCGGAAATTATAAACTTTTAACTTTTTAATTATAATTAGCGACGGGATGGAAATTTGAGGGTTTTGATGGGCATATTCATTCGATGGAGTTTTCGAGTTTTATATAATTAATTAATAAATTCAACGTACCCGTCGAATATGATTTCTCCGTTTTTATCCCAGTAATTGACGGTGTTCGGGAACGCCTCGACGATGCATTCGAGCTGAACGTCGGTATTAAGCGGAGCTCCGAGTAATTGGTTAGGAACGTGGATGCTGGGCGAAACTACAAATAGGAAGTGTTAAAATCGTCGTGGAAGGGAGTATCGTAAGAACTTACAATTCACGCTTAATATTATTCGTTTGCTGACCGCCGGTGGAACGTCGTTGCTGGCGATGCATAAATAAGCTCCCATCTGTCGTCTGTCCACTTTCCAAAAATACAACGTGCTACCGTTGAACGAATCCACTACGGAAATACATTTGTATTGGAAATATGCTCGTTTAATTGTAACAAATACCCGAATCTTACGGTCAAATGTATTTTGACATGTTGAAAATACGTAAGATTCGTTTTTCTCGAATACTTGGTACAAGATGAAAGATGTTATGTTTGACTTGGAAAAGTCTTGATTCGAGAATAAGAACTACTTTACATAAAAATAAAATTCTTCTGTAATAACTTTTGTTACGTTGAATTATCAAAGTTTACGAGCTCATTTTGAATAAGCAAATGTCTGCGAAAAGTCTCAAAGTTTGTTTTTAATGTTACATTTTCCTCTTTTTTACATCGTTTTTCCGGCTTTCGCTGCAGAGATGGGGAATCCTATTTGTAGATAGAATTGGGTATTTTGAAGGTGAGATTATAAATGAGATGACTATTTCCGAAGGGAATAACATGTAAAGATAAGCGTACCAATTTGTTTAATTATACAGTCACTTTGTTGTCACGAATATGACTAAAGAATAGCTCGACCGGAGCTCGTTATATCGAATCGTATTAATGGTCGCGTCGATTCGTGTCGTTTGCGTGAATGATGAATGGAAATTTGCATAGGGACGTGTTAAAACGAGAAATTTTGGAAGATGATGAAAGACTGAGGTTTTGTTTCTTGAACTTTCATTGCAGGGTTTTGTTTCAGTGGAAGATGAATTTTTCACTTTGAAAATAATTTTTGATTCAATTTACCAGGACCCACCCCTCCCGGTGGCTACATGAATTTGATGAAATTTAGCAAGATGGAAATTTGCAATGAAAAAACCTCAAAATCAAGTTTTAAGCTGCTGAATTTCATAAATCGATTTTTTACGAATTTTTAAATTTTGAATTTTTAGCCCCAAAGGATTTTTTTGTTAATATTTAGCCAACCACCTGACTGCATTGAAATTCTAAAAACACATTATCGATAGAAAATTTAATTTTGTATAAGTTAGCTTATTATATATTTTTTTGTAGCATGCTTCGTTTTCGAGTAATCCAGCAAAAACGTATTGAAAGCTGTATACGATTCTAATTAAGCGCGAAGTCTAGTTGCTGCCCCGCGTGAGTCACGTGGCGCGAAGAATTTCTGCCTGTGTAAAACTTCTCGTACGCCGCGACTCGAGTCGCCACGAAGATTACGCGGGGCAGCAACTAGACTTCGCGCTTAATTTTCATTTACACTGTTTTCAATACGTTTTTGCTCGATTACTCGAAAACGAAGCGTGCTACAAAAAAATATGTAATGACTTGAAATGTTGGAAATGAAATTTTCTATCGTTAATGTGTTTACAGAATTTCAATAGGATCAACGGTTGGATAGATGTAGGCAATAAATCATTTTTGGGGAGCTAAAAATTAAAAATTCAAAAATTCGTAAAAAATCAAATGATAAAATTCGGCCTCTAAAAATCTAGATTTTGAGGTTTTTTAATACTAATTTCGATATTACTAAGTTTCGACAAATTCTGAGTATACCACTTGAGGGAAGGGGATTCACTTGTCAGCCAAACCTTCATTTTTAGAGTTCGTTACCTAGAGTAACATCGAAAATACATCAATTATCTACAATTTTAACCCAAAACGTGAAAAAATTTCATTAATATGACGAAATCTCGAACAATACCATAAACCATCAAACCACCAGGCACAATATATTTCAGATGAAAAGCTTCAATAGGGCTTTCGACATAGGACACCTCTTACCTCTCCGACACCTCGTTTGCGAGCACATTACACATTGTCAAACTTTCATCTCGTACTTAACGCGGTTATAATTACACTTGACGTTTACACGATACAAGGAGAAACGAGTCTGAAACATTATTCATTATTTACCACCTAACAAGCTCTCATTCTGCCAGCACAATACCACGTATAGCACACTCGCTTCAGACATTTCACCGCGGCAAATATTTGATTTGAAATTTCCTCTTCCGCCGAGATCTGCAGATATAATAAACATCGAAGTAGAGGCCGCAGATATAAGATGAAAAATAAACGCAACTCTCGTATACCCTCTCGACCTCGCACTCGTCAACATCTCCGCAATCGGTCCCGAAATACCGCAACTTTCACATATCTTTGGCCATAGTTTTACGGCAAATATTCCACACCGAATTGCCCCCCAAAACCGCCTTTTCTTGGGAAGCAAACCGCAATGTACGAGTTTGAATTTTACGCTGTTCTTAACACCGTAGGCGTTATGTGACCTTGAAATGAGACATTTCGAAAAAGTTCAAACCCACTAAGCTTCCCCATTGACAACTACATTTATATGAATTCAATGTCGTGTCATTCATTTAGCATCTTTTGTAAACCCCGCATCACGTTGAGGTGTAATTTAAATAAAAAATGCAAAATTGCATCAAGACTGCAATTAATTTTGAGATGTTTATTTCGCTAGAAAATAAAGCCATCGACTTATCAACGGTGCATATACAAGAAGTTTAAACAAACCTCACCACGCACTATTTTCTTAGCTCCTATAGTTATAAATATTGTATTCGTTGAACTATTTGAAAAAGAGTAGGTCGGAGGTAAATTTCTCGTAACATTTATCAAATTTTAAAACAACCTTTATTAAAATTTTAATTCAAAGTAAAGTTATTAGATCTTCTGAATAATTCATACACCACATATACACTACACATACCCCCTTCTTCCCTTAACCGTCGCCCAAACTTACCCATACAGCGTATTTTAATATATATGGAAATTATTTTCTATACTTACAATGTTTTAGCCATACCGGTTTCTCGACATTACACATACACACTGCCATCCAATGCGTGCCCGTAATTTACGTAAAGATTTTTTTCCCTTTTCTCACTTCTATTTCTTTTTTCTTAAACTTCTCAAAAGAATTTTTTTTTTGTTTATAATTCTCTTACTTTTCTGATACGTTCGAGCACATGTCGTATTTGAGTTTCAATTTGAATAATATAAAAAACGTATTTCTTTTTATATTTTTTCTTCGAAATATGTATCTCGAAATTAAACCCTCACTTTTACGGGACTCGTACGTGACGTGATCGTTTTATAAAGGTGAAATGAAATTCGATACACGAACTTTTGCAAAAACGCTTTGAAATTAGATTTTCCCGAAATATCGTTCGATAATTATTATAAAATATGTATTCGCAGTGACGTGTTTAGAGTTTACGAGCCTCTTCGCATATTAAAATCAGATGCCTCTGTGACATCATTTTCACTAGTAAAAATCATCAGTATTTTTTTATGCATTTATTTCTCAAATTTGACCCGAAATTAGTCCCGGGGTTGCAAACAGGGTGAAAATTGGCATTAGTCATGGATATATGTTAAATTTCAGCTTTTCCTTTTATTTTACTGTATAGCTAATGTAGTAGATTAAGTGGATTAAGTCTAAAATTTTTTTTTAATTTTACATTTTCAAGCCAAACGCTTCTTTTTTATGTTTAATTAATTTTTATAATTTTTTTCTCTGTATTTTTGAATATCATAGGTTATGCGAGGGAGGAGGGGAATAATTGTAACCACACAGAAATTATGAAAATTGCACATTTTTGTTATGAAATGCAAAAATTTTCTCTCATTTTTCATTCTTGATTTTTTTAAAAATTTGAATATTTGCTGATTTTTTTTTTCTAATTAGTCATTAAGGAATAAATATGTATCTTGAGTGGAATTCAAGAATGTTCTCAGTAACAAATTAACAATGCAAATAAGTGAAGTTTTCAAAGCTGTATTAGCTCATGCCGTTCACTTAATGCAGCTTTTGAAGTTTCAAAATGAAAGGAGAGGAGGAAATTTGGTATATAATTCGTTGAATGTCCGGTGATAAATCCTATGTTCGTAGATCCCTTTCTCTTCGAAGACCTCAGCTTCCCAAAACCAGTTTTCTACTTGTATCTTCGCGAAAACCGGTTTAACGAGAAGAATTGCTTAATTCAAAATTGAAGTTTATTAAATTCTCTACAAAAAGAACACTAAACAAAGAAACCTCACTCAAGACGTTTTTACCTCAAATGCGATTGAAAAAAGAGCTTTTTTTTTATGAATTCCAGGAAACAGTGACGCGAGTTTAGTTTTTCGCTTCTAACATGTCAAAAACCGGTTTAAACAATAAAACAGCTCAATTCAAAATTAAAGTCCTTTAAATTCTCTACAAAAAGGACACTAAATAAAGTAATCTCACTCGAGATGTTTTTATCCCACGTGCGATTGGAAACGGAGCTTTTCCTGTGAATTTCAAGAAAAGGTGATATAAATTTAGTTTTTTAATTCTAACATGTCGAAAATCAGTTTAAACAAAAAAACAACTCAATTCTAAATTGAAGTTCAATAAATTCTCTAAAAATAATTTAGTCGTCGATTTAGTTTTCAAATTAGAAACTCAGAAGTAATGGGTATTCGATTGGTGAACTCTTCGATTTGTCATTTTTCCAAAAAACCTCGACTAATTTATGGCCTTGAAGAGGAAAAGAATATTTTATTATCGCTGCATCTTGAGCACCGATGAAATCTCACCTTCGCGAATCGTGCTCACTTTAATTCACCTTATTTCGTATACTCACCTTTTGTTATTTCTCTAACGCTTCGTCTCAACAGAATAAACTCAGCATCCTCCCTCCTCCAAGTCACCCTTGGTGTAGGATGCCCGGTAGCTCGGCAAATCAACGACGCATTGTCACCCTCACGTACCGACATATCGGCGCTAGTCTCTTCATAAAGGATATCCGGTGGAACTGCAATAAAAAAATTAACCATTTAAGCTTTGCAATCGTTTAAACATACAAAAATGAACTCAAGGCGCGAATTAAAATTACACTAAATACGCTTCATCGCTTTATCTTCGCATCAGACGCGGAAAAAATACAATCTCTCGCTTCCCCTTGTAGCTCGGTTAAAACGAGAGCATAAATTTATGGATGATTTAATTCCATCTTGAGAGCGATTCATGGGGCGGAAGCGAATTTTCTAGTGTGGATATTCGTATTCGAGTGTGTTTTTTATCATAAAACGCGCGTTAAACTAATACACATGTATTTGTGTGCACATATATACACACACGCCTAAAGGCTTAATGGAGTGTACAACGTACGATAGAAAATGTTATTATCTTCGACCTGCTATCTACGGGAGGGTTTTTTGTCATTGCTATTTTTTTTTACGCTGTAGCAATTTTCTATATTTTAAGTCGACTACGTCGCGTATTTTTTGCGCTATTAAAGTTTTTTCGCGGTAAAAGAGACATTTTTTGTAAAGGCTATTTTCGGCGTTTTGTCACGATATTAATCCGTGCTCGTGTATGGCAATCAAAGCGATGTCAAAAAGCCGTAGAAAAAGGTTCGTATTTGTATGGAAATTAAGCAATAAAGAAAGTTTTTTGTTTTTATGCTCGTTGCGACCACATTTCGTCAACTTTCTTTGAAACTTTACCAAACGTCGAATCGTAAAAAGGTCGAGAATTTTAATTTTTTTCCTTTTTCCTTTTCTTTTTTCATCTATGTAATTTTAACCGAAAAATGGAAAGAATTTAGTCAAAGAGAAATGTCGACGGTTTGTACCCAAGGCGGGGAAATTTTCGATGGAAAATTAAACGATCACAGAAAACACGTATTTTTTTACACTTCCCCTCCGTTTTGGTGGTCGACATAGCGTAAACACTTCCTGTTTTACTTCGTATCTCCGCCATCGACGGTATCGCACAAAGGTAACCGACAAAAGTAAATAATTACTTACGCTTAAGCGCTTTTTAATTATGCTTCAAGTTTAATATTAATAATAGAATAAAATTCCGTGAAAAATCCACTATACATACGCGGCACTTTGGATGAATAGTGGGAGGCGGGGGCGCATTTCCAGCTATATACGCTCCAGCAATACATTACACGCGAGACGACTGACGCGGAAAAAGTAAATTGCTATAGAAAAAAGGCGCGTTTATTCATTTCTGTCGCCAGATACGTATACATTTGCACTGGCGTAGAAAAATGTGTAACTCGAGGTTTTCAACGGTTTTGTTCGTCGTGTGCGGTTCAGTCATTAAGAGTGGAAAGTGGTTTTTAAAGGGATAGAATTTCAAAGCGTACGTGCGGAGGCGCGTAGCCGCGTACCAACGTTGCGACAAGCGAACCGGCGGAAAAGTGGAAAATTGGCGTTCTAAATGCTTCATTGGCGAAACCACGTTTTGAATTGAACGGATTACGTAGTTTTCTTTATCGATGTTGACTCGTATGAAGATATTGTTGCGATTTTGGCGGGTTTTTTAGCGCTTTCTCCGTCGAAGGACTTGATGATTGGGGTTTCTTGATATTGAGGGTTTTCGAAAGGAAAATTGGAGCGGTTTTTTATTTTATTGAGAAAATACGACGAAAGATGTTCAGGTGTGATTGGTTGGAAAAGAAGTTATGCCTTAAGGAAGAGTAATGAAGGATTTTTTCGTCTTCGTTCCATTATTCGTTGGATTTTTCAAAATTGCTACAGTGATAATATTCATGGAATTTTCTATTTTTTATAAATATTTTTACTTATTTTTTTACATTTTTTTTATAATGAAAGTTTATTTTCAAATCATTATTTTCATGATCTATAATCATTTTTTTTATGGAATTAAAGTTCATGATTCGTTTTTTAGATTTTTTTTTCTAATATGATTAATTGACTGGAATTTTTCGTGGAATTTTGAGATACTATAATTTTTTCATGCATTATGCTCCTTCTTGTTTTTATTTTTATTATTTTCATTTTACTTTTTTGTCCTACTTCTACAACTTAACTGGTCCATCTACTCACAACTGTTTTTCATTTCAATATTTTTTTTCACCAATAGATGACGTCACTACTTATTTATCTGAGATTTTTTATGAAAGTAGTGAAAAAGAAGTGAATTTTGTTAAAAAGTAGTGCATAAACGAAAAATGGCTGGAAATTTTTTATGATTTTTTTTTTAATAAGCATTAAAAGTGTTTTTTTTTAATTTTAATGTGGTGTTTAAAATTTGTTTTTTTTTTTAAATGCAAACTTTTTAAATCTAAAATTAGATTTCAATGATGCCAACTTGCTTGTTTGAAGGGGCAAATATTTTCAAAATTTTACTTTTAAAGTTTTAGTATTCTATTATTTTTTTTTATTATTTCCCAAAAAGAAAGTATTTTAGAAAAAAATTGGTTACTATCGAAATTATAGATCTTAAAATTCTCTTCTCTTTGAAGCAGCTAGTTTCTTAATTCGAACAACGATTCTTAAAATATTTCTATTTAAAAAATTTTATAAGCATTTTGCAAGTAATAGGTTTGTAAAAAAGAGCGAATTATGCAATCCTCAACAACATGTTTTAAAGTTTGTGGGTGTGTGTGCGTGTGTAAGAGCTCAATTAAAATACCCCGAAATTGAGATTTTTGGAGTACGTCAGCACGATTTAAATTGTGTTTATAATTTTTAATAATTCGAATTCTAATGTACATATTTTATTTTCAATTAATTTTTAATTTCCCAAGTATTAAATTTTATGCATAATTTTAATTACAAAAATATATAAATTTATGTTTACTCGAGACGAAAAAGGAAGCAAAGTTTGAAAAGTAAAGAGATCAAAGTTGAGAAAAAAAATATTAAACTCATATTTCATATTATCGTTAACCACCCCCTTGCTTCGGATACAAGTAAACATTCGATGAAACTCAATTAAAAAGTTATAAAGGTTAAATAAACTCGCCATTTGAGAAAAATCAACGACCAACGACGAGTAAATAATATTTAAGCGATTCGCTTAATTAGAGCGATTTTTCGTCGTACAGATATTCTCGCAAAGGAGAAAAAAGGTGAAAAAAAATTCATAAGTGCGATGCAGACAAAGTAGGTTAGAGGGGGTTACGCGCGAAAAGCTCGGAATATCGAATACGAACCGAATACGTTGGTTTGGTAAGTCGGAGTGAAAAAAAGAAAAAGTTCTACGACCGGAAAAATAACATTATAGTCAATTAAAGGAAACAAATTGGTGTAGCGAGAAAAAATTCAATTAGATTTCGGAAGAGGAAATTCGAACTATGAGAGGGAGTGAGCAATCAGTAAGGGTAAAATAGTTGTTGAACCGTGAATGTTATTTGCTTATCTGCGAATGGCGAAAAAAGGAAAAAATAATTCCGAGAAGTAAACTGCGATTCGTTTTTCCCCCAAGCGTGATTCTTGCAATGGAATCAACGTTTCGTCTTTTTTTTATCCTTAAAATTGTCTTTCACCGGAATCAATCGCATCAAAAAGCTTTCCCTTGAAAGTTTCCTTTTAATTATATCTCTTTTAATTAAGACCAACTGGAATTGTTTTCTTCGCATTTTTTTCCTCTTTTTCGCCATTGATAGGTGGTAAATAGCGATGTTAAACCTGGCTATTAATGGATTGTCCTTTTTTTTTTATGTCGCGGTGAAAAAATTTAAAAAGAGGAAACCCCGGCTTTACTGATCCGTGGTCATTTTCGATGTAATTGTTCGATGGGCTAGAATTTTTATATTGTAATAAAAAGAATTCCGAGGGATGTTCGATGCACTATGAATTTAATTCATTTTTAATCTGCTTATTTTGACGAGCTTTGTTTTTTTTTTTTGCTCAACCCATCAACGTGTACACGGTAGAGTTGCAGAATGCGTTTGAAGTCGTCGATTTACTATCTCGCTGCGCTTTGAATGTTTTCATTTATTTGATTTTACTGAATTTAATTACCTTAACGATTTCGTTACACTACACACGTATTCGCATGCAAAGAATTTTTTTTCCACGTTTTACATATAAGTACATATACGCTTTGTCGAGTTTTGCGGTTTTAATTTCGCCGTAAAAAATACTCTTTTGATCGAATTGTATTGTGTGTTGTGCGCTCTATTGTATGTAAATGAAGTGTATACGTCGAGCTCACCATCGATTAGTTATTTTACGCCGAAAAAGGTACAAAGGTCTTGTGCATAAGTGGTAAATATATTAGAATTTTTTTTTTTCGCTAATGAGGAAAAATTTAGTTAAATTTTTTAACTTCGCGGCGCGGCGTAGGAAATGAAGAAAAGAATAATAGTAATTGGGAGTATTACTCTGCATGGTGGGAATAGTCTGCCACGAAAAATGTATCGTCCTGGGTATACTATGTATATTTATAAAATTTTACATAGGAAAATTTAAATCGTAATTCGTAGCAATTATTCATAGGAAAATTGTAAACGAGCGCTTAATGATGTTTGTATTTGACAGATGTGTAATCCTCTCGTTAACTGAATGAAGTCTATTAGTAAACGAGGGGAAATGCACCATAATGATTTATCATTCGCGTCAAAGACGTAAGCGTTTAACCTAAGCGATCAATTATTTGCCGGAAAAATAATATTTACAATATTTTTCATTTATTTTTACCGCCACCGAGATGGCGCGTTAAGGTGTAAGGTGGATAATTTATCATTATGGGGTCGTATATCGCAAGTTGAACGAGTATCGTAAGAAAACAAAGGCTACTCGAAGGGTTTGTCGGAGAATTGTTTTATGTAATATTGATAAAACAAGGATTTTCAATTTGTCCGGTGTCTAATCAAAGGAGGTTTTATAAATTACAATAATTGGGGTATTTATGATCGTGTCGTAGGACTTCATCGTGGTGTGGAATTTTACAAGTGATTAATGCTTTCAATTTTCTTTCATTTTTGGATTACAGATTTTGTATTGATTTAATTTCTACAAGTTGGAAAATTTTTTCTATTCAATGAACGTGTTCCGGGTTATTGTGGTCCTCGACTCGGTCATTTTTTGTTGCCCTCGAACGCCAATCGATGCTCATCCCCACCCAACCCTAGATCATGAATAACGATTTATCGTTGTTTTTCAGAAAACTTTGCTTAACTCATTTTACATCTTCGGAAATTCATTTAAATTGAAATATACAAATTGCTTGAAATTTAAAAAACTTGTACAAGTAGCTCAAATTTGGTGAAAAATTTGCTCAAAAATTCCAGAAAACTTCAAATTTTTATTAAATCGCTTAAAAGCGCTTGAAATCAAACAAAATTGTCAAAATGTTGTTAAAATCGTTCGAAGTTGCTCGGTATTTGAAGTAGTACAAAAAGATTAAATCAACGAAAAGTCCGATTAAAATTGCACAAAAATTGCCAAGATGTTGTTTAAATTATTTAAAGTTGTACAATATTTAGTTAAAATTGCATAAAAACAGTCATAATGTTGTTAAAATAGCTTAAAATTGATTTAAATTTGCTAAAAATTGCTCAAAATTACGTAAAATTATTTTTAAAAATGTTAAAATTGTTTAAAATTGTGAAATATTTGTTTATAAATGCATGAAAACAATCAAAATGTTGTTAAAATTGTACCAAGTTTGCTTAAAATTGCGTAAAAACTATCGAAATCTGGTTAAAATACTTTAGAACCAATCAAAATTTGTTTAGAATTACTTAAAAATGCACAAAAAAATGTGCAAATCAATTACGAGTACATTAGTAAAAAATTTGGCCAGCATTGCAAAAAAACAAAATAAATTGTGATCAATTCTAAACTATTTTAACATTTTGACAGTTTTTATGAAATTTTAAGCAAATTTTCCATCAATTCCATCGTTTTGCGCTAATTTTGTGCAGTTTTAAGTAATTTTAAACAAATTGTGATTGATTCCGAAGTGTTTTAACATACCAATTTTAACAATTTTTATGCAATTTTGAGCAAATATTGAACAATTCTAAACAATTTAAACAACATTTCGACAGTTTTGTGTAATTTTAAGCAATTTTAAACAATGTTTAATCAATTCCAAACTATTTTAGCAACTCGTTAACTGTTTTTTTTTTTTTTTTTTGCAATTTGAAGCAAAGTTTTCATAATTTTTGTCGTATTGCATAAATTTCGTGCATTTTTAAATAGTTTTAAAGAAATCAAGATCGATTCTCAGGTGTTTTAACAATATTTTAACGGTTTTTATGCAATTTTAAGAAAATATTTAGTAATATTGAATAATTTTAAGAACACTTTGTCAATTTTGTGCATTTTTAGGAAATTATGAACTAATTTTAATCAATTTTAAACTGTTTTGGTGACATTTTGGTAGTTTTTTGCAATTTTAACCAAATTTTTCATCAATGTAATCGTTCACAACTTTTGTGCAATTTGGTGCAAATATTGAACAATTTTTTCATTCCTTCTGTACAAGAAGACCATCTGCTGTTCTCTCATCAATCATCGTTTCTTGATTTCGCGTTAAATATGGATAATTTCGTTCAAATATATTCGCTCGGTGGAAACGCCAACAATGAACAGCGCACCGTTTGCTCTGTCGATTAATTCGAATACAAAAAGTACTTGTGTATTAAGTTACAAGGCAATCAATGCCATAGGTACTCGAGGATGTCGAAAGAGCATCTTTCAAAAGCTAATTATACCAATTATCGAGCATCTCGAATGAAAGGTCTTTGTATACATTACATTTCCGTGTACGCGGAAGTCATGAATTATAACGCGATCGCGTCGAATGAGCTGCATATTTGATGCGTATATCAGGGACCTTTCTACGTGAAAATTTTATTTCTTTTTTCAAAATACCATCTCAAGACAGGTGACATTTTCGATGTTTAGGTAGAAAAATAGCACGTTTTTCATATTTCGGTATATACAAGCTTTAATATCAAGCTTCGTATGGTCGACTCGATGATGCAAAAGTTTTCCAATTTTTATGACACGTTTTGATGCACACAATGCCAATGAACTTACGCGACGGAATAATGTATACAAATGAAATTTCATCGAATTGAGAAAGTTCGATGGCCACAGACTCGCGGGTATTTTTATATAAAAAAAAAGAAATATATAAAAAGGCGAAAAACAAAAAACCAGGACACGTGTGCGTCGAAGTCTTTATTTTTTCTGCTTTCGCGATCCTTTGATATTGAAATCTGTCGATCGTAATTCATTATTCGAAGAAATTTTTCAATTTCGAATTTACTTTAAAGAAAAATACGAAAACGACGTAACATTTTCCTCGCATCCATAACGACCCGGCGCTCGTTGCGTTTACATAATAAAAACCTGTCACCGATGCTAAGTCAAGAGGCAAGTACGCATATTTAAATAATAATGTTACCTCTTGGTCGTAATTTATATTCGGGGTATCCTATTATTCCGTCATTTTAAAACAATGCCAGATAAGGCGTTTGAAAATAAAAAGCGCGGGGAAAAAACCTGATTAAGGTTATAATTCGTATTTAAATTTGCGGGCTTCCCAAAGGAAAAGTAATTCTGTGTTTTTTCCTCTTCCTCGTCGTCACCGTCGCTATCTTTTTTTCTTACTTAATGTAATTGGAATTTCGAGTATGGTAAAAAGACTATAAAGAAATAAAGCTAAAGAACACTTCGTGTTGGATAAAGAGACTCGGGCATAACGGCCGAGGAAATTCCAGCGGTTGAAGGACGGTGTGAGGGTTTTATTATGAGGTATATACTGCGTGTAATGTGCTAATGGACTAGTTTCATTAGCCGTTATGAACAAATCGGCTCTATTAGTGGGCTTTGCATAATGTCTTCTGTGTCAGCTTATATGGCTCTGAACTAAGATCCCGTTAAAACTTTACATCCTAGTTATTGTGCCTTAACTCAAAACAAGTATTCCGTTAACAACCCGGCCGCCAATTATGGCGTCTTCTAAAAGGGGGATTCTTTTTCTTAATTTGGTTGCGTTGTAGCCTTTAGTGCCTTTATGTATCTGCATCAACATTTCTCCATCTAACATACGTGAAGAATACGTTGTCGAGTAAATCCATTTCAAGTTCGTGCTCTTCGTTTATTACGTACTCGTCGGCATGTCTCACTCTTCTCTTTATCCAAATGGCCACATTTCTGACAGTAATTTCGTCATTTCTAAACGTTTACGGAGCGGTTTCTCGGACATTTGCGTTTTTTTACGTCGGTCTCGATTGTTTTCACTGGACGGTGAAATGTTCAATGAGAGTGAACGAGTTTCTGGTTTCAATACCCTGATGTAGGATTTTTTCTTTTACGCTATATTAGTCGGTTGCGTAATTTTCAACGGAAATCTGGTACGAATCAGATGCTTCGGGCTGCGTTTTAAATTAGGGTTTGATAAGTTTTCACCTAAACGCATTAATTCGATGTTATTTTTCCGATTTGATTGTCAATCAACCAAGGCGAATGTTTGAATTTTGATTAAACGAGTTTTACGTTATTTTCCTTCGACGAAAAGAGATTCGTGCCTGTAAATGATTGGTTAATTTGTGAAAAAAAGTGTAGATTATGTATGCGGTGTGTTTTGTCTGTACATGTTGTTTTAAAGATGAATGCAGCAACCGGAGTGTCATTCGTGTAATGTGAGTAGAATAAATTTGAAATTTAAGGCGCAACTTGAGGTGTAGATCGTATAGCAAATTCGAGGTGTAGATCGTATAGCAAATTCACCTTCTGTTTTCAAGTTGTCCAAAAACAAGTCATATTTTGACATTTTCATGTCTTGGGTATGGCACACAAAATCGAAGATGGTCACAAAAAAGCGTCACAAAATTAAAATCAGCTTGCGTACAAATCCACAACAGTGTGACATTTTCATGTCACTTCGCGACAAAGATGTTCATAAGATGTTTTTTGACGTCACATGCCACTCGTAACCATGACTCGTCACTGTAACAATGACTTGTCATCACATTATGTCATTTGACATGCTAGCATGACATGATCACATGTCACTCCTGACCTTGAATTGTCATCTATGACGATGTTGTATTATGAAAAAATTATACCTTTTCGAGCTTCACCAAAAAAGGCTCATGACCGAAATTTTAGCTCTCACTTCCCTCCTCTCCCGTTTCCCTATAGTTTTCGAGAAATAATTTATCGATTGAGTCGTTGCAGGAATCCGTCACCGAACGTTAACAACGTGTTAAATCAGGTAAAAATTGATGAAAAAGTAACCTTATCTCAAATGAAATCGATATTGTTGCGTTTATCGTTTCTTATCTCTGCTGGAACATTAGTTTACGAGTATATAACATATGTATAGTATACCTAATTCAATAATAATATTGCATCGCGTTGGTAATGTTGTTGAGTGGTATTCGCGTTAATTGGATATTTTCAAAATTTTGTGCTTTTTTCAGGTCGTGACGAGAAATGGCGGATTTGAAAAATTTTGCTTCCTTTCCTTATCCGGTAATTACATCTTATATATATAATTTCAGTGTGCATCTGTTAGTCCTTTAAAAACGTAAAAACCAGTGAACTAATAATAGTAATATTTGCACCATACATTGGTCTCATACTGTGGAATGTTTATGGCCAACAACCTGTTGCATAAGTTAATTAGTCTTTGAGTAATTAAACTTCAAAGTTGAGGTGCATGTGTGTTCACATGTACATTGTGTATTGCTGTATATGTTGAGCAGCTGATTACTGATGAAATTCGAATGTATTTTATGACGTTCCTAGCGGTAAAAGTAGGTACTACTATTGACAAACGTGAAAAGTATGATTATTTCAGTGATATTATTTTTGCAAAATAAGTTTACTAAATTTTCTAGAGGCAGGACGAAGTCTGCCGGTTTGGCTAGTATTATGTATATTTTTTGCATCGCGACTCCTGGAACCAACCAAAAGGTGGTTTTTCCGTTAAATGGAGAAAAACACCGTGAATCTGTTAATTGTCACAGATGTCGGAAAAGTTGTCTAGTTCGGCTGGAATTCCTGTAACTTAAGAAGTAACCTACATATAAGGTGGGATATAGGCAATTTATTAGACTCGGGTATAACGATAACGTTTTTTGGTTCAATTAATCAGAACACACAGTAGTTTTTTTCCAAATATCAAGTACCTAGCTTCCTTTCTTGTTTTTTTTTTACTGGCAGAAAATTCGACGAAATATTCGAAATCGCGAAGGTAAACGGAAACGTGAAAGTTCATCCTTGGAAATTTGAATTCGCGTTTGGCGAAGTGAAAAAAAATATAATTTGTAAAAAATTAAATAAAGCAACGAATATTCGAAAGGTACCACGGTAATAAATTCCGGGCGCGAATTCACCGGGGAAATTCGCATTGTAATTTTGTAGCATTTTTATTGTTTTTATTTGACCCCAGATTAGAGCGTAGCTTTCCAATTAGAAATTATCAGACGTTTCACAAGTGGTTGGTAAAATTGCGTCGTGATGTCGTTTAAATGGTAATTGAAACCTTGGCAAATATGTTAACCGTTGTATAAACTTTTGATGAAAGGATACGACGTCGAGGTACTTATGAATGTCAAGCAATTTTAAAGCCGGTAAGACGAATAGTCGAGATGTGTCATTTTCATGCCGACGGCGGCAGCCGCCGCGGCGCTGTTTCGAAACCGTAAAATTGTTGCGAAATAAGCATAACTTAGCGGTATGAAGGCGCCGTATAATGTACAAAACTAATGATACCGTGTTGTATTCCGAATTGGTGTTTATTTCGACGGCAATTTCATCAGAGATGTTTCACTTAATTGCTCCTACGTGTATCGTGATGGTCTTCGGTGTTTGTTTGAAAGCAATCGAACGAGGAAAAATTCCAAGTACTTCCTCGACTGTATCAAAACGAATTTAATGAAATTGCCGGTAATGAAATAAACGACTTTGAAATGTTATGTAAATTATAGGCGCGGTTACGTGAAAAAGAACCTCTCGATTCGTTAAGTTTTCGCGTTCAGGTGATGACTTGATCGTCTTTTTTGCTTCTTTTTAATTGTGGGAAATGTGAAGGGAAAATGTTTGATTTTTGTTTTAATTTTTGAAGTTTTTCTTTTTTGAATTTTAAACCAAATTTATTTGGGATTTTACTCTAAATTTGGAAAAAAAATGTTTATAACAATTTTCGAGGATTTTTGAAAATTACTTGTCCCCAAAGTTCTTCCATGCTGTTTTTTTATTGGCTGGGGCTTGAGTTCTTTCAATTGATCTCAACTTGTATTCATAAGTTTCTCGAGTCTGTTGAAATTTCAGGTTTCAGAGCTTCAACACTTTTTTTGATTTGTAAATCAATACAAATTGAAGCGGTTCGAAAAACGACGACGAAAAAATTATCTAATTCTTTTCATTTTTCAACTCGACTGAAGACGTTTTCTCAGAAAAAACCCAACACTCGAGCCTGTTTTTAAATCTACTCAATAGTTAGCTTTCTTTTCTCAAGTCCGTCTGCGAGCTCTGGAACAATAGGAGAAAAACCTTCATCTGGCAATTCACCTTCATTTATATTTAATTACATTATTCGGCAAAGTGTCTCGTTATTGTTTTCGTGTTCGATTTTCATTTTTAATTTAATCGACGCGACACGAAAAACCGTATTCGAGACACGAGAACGAACGAGGGGTAAAAAAAGACTGTCGGAAATCCCCGCGCTTCGGGTGTAAACGTGCTTCGCAGGTTCAGTTTCACGTCCAAGTACGCAAAGCAATAAACCAAAGGCCAAATCTCGTTTCAATTTTGTAAATTACCGCTCGCACACACAAATTCACGAGTTTAGGAGCAAGGGTATACGTTCGCTCAACCTAAAACACTCATCAACATTTACACTCTGCGAGCTAATTTCATTTCTTTTCGTACACCGTGTAGTTCGGGCCTTCGGCACATAAAAACCGCCGTAAAAAATGCGCGGCATTTTTATTGGAATTTGAGATTAAATTTTATAAGCAATCGCCGAGTAGAGGGAAGCTTTTCTTTGATTAAATTTTATTACCAGTTTCGCTAATAATATCTGCGAGCTTTATTATTTGTTCGCGTAGACGTGGGATGTTGTTTGGCGCTGTAAAAATGTGCCGTTTAAATGCGAAATTTGCAACATGTTTCGAAGGTTTGTTTTTTTTAGGGGGAGGGGAGAATTCGCGTTAAATATTTACATGAGAAGTGATCGTGGCTGCGAACAGTTCACGGTGTTGAAAGCAATTGAAGGTATGGTTTTAAAAACTTGTTGAATTTTTGGTTATATTTGGCTCGCAATTCGATAAGCTTTTTGAATTGAATATTCATCGGGAAAACTTTTCAACGTATATCAATTTCTATTGACGTGGCTCAGCACGATATGTATTTTATATCGCCGAAGTGATCAAAAATTGAGAGCTTTTGTGGGCATATAAAAATAGGTATTTTTAGAAAATATCATTCGCGAGTATTTTGTGCCGAAGAAATAATACGATTACATGTGATTACATCGGTGTAATGAACTTTCATCGACGTATAATTTTTACGTCGATAGATTTTGGTATTTTGCGAGAGCGTTTTGTTGTGATGAGAGAATTGAGCGTGGTTTTTGCTGAAATCGCGTTTTATTTAGCAGACGCAGAAATGACGTATTTTTTCGTATGTTTGGAGTATTCGTGCGAGAGAACGCGGTTTCTATGGCGTTGATGAACTGCTAGACTACGTCGAGAATGATTTATGCTGTTAACGTCTTGGAATGTCAGCGTCACGTAGCGCGTGGACGATCTCGGCCAAATGAAAATTATGCGGTTGCGTTGAGCCTATGGATAAACTTGAGTTTTCTATGGTGAGAAATAAGGAACAAGATCAACGATCTAGCGACCATTTTATTCAATGTGAATATGAAACAATTTGAATTAAATTTTTCAGTTTCCATGCATCGTTTCGATTCGATATTTCATTTAAATCGTTAATTTTTCGATTTCGCTATTTCATTTGTTTTGTAATTGAATTTTGATTTTTTGATTTTGATATTTCGACCTTGACAATTGAATATCGACGTTCTGATTTCGATATTTCGAGTTTAATAATGAAATT
>QBDW01005579.1:0-48040 GCA_003261595.1 Maconellicoccus hirsutus | reverse complement strand
TGAATTTTGATTTTTCAAATTTCGATATTTCGATTTTAATGATTAAATTTCGATGTTTCGGTTTCGATATTTCGATTTCTACCTTATGGTTCTAACAAGTACGTATTTTTGGTAATTTGACACTTGAACTTCGGTGTTTTGATTTTGATAGTTCGATCTTGGTATTTCGATTTCGACATTTTGATTCTAATATTGTTTTTTTCTATTTTGATCTTAATATTTGGGTTTTATTGTCTTGATTTCAATATTTCAACTGAGGTTTCTCGTCATCAACATTGTATTTACTGAACCAACTTTATTGTTTACTTCGACAATGATCTAGGAGACTGCACAATGATCTCCAAAAATTACTCGTCTACTGCGTGAAATTTCATATCTTAGATTAAAATCGAAATTTTGCATCTCCTACAATTCCACTTCGAAAGACCTTTGCATAGGTGAACGACGAAATCTCAAAGTACAGAATTCCCTCTCAATAACGAAACCATGACAAAGAATACCGTTGCGTCATTGCGGGAAGAAAAACATGTAAATTATCATTTTGATAGTAACAAGAAAAAGTACATGGATGCTAACACATAATTAAAGATTCTTCGGTCGTTTTTCAAACGATAGAAGACCATGGCAAGAAAGCAAGAAGTCGTTAAAGGGCATCAAGCTATGGACACGTTGCTAGCACGAAAGAGGGTTATTGGCCATTACGCCATCTGCTACATCGCCATATGGTCTTCTGCCGTTATTTCGAAATATATTCCCGCTACACCCTTCAATATTGATTACCGAGGGCAAACTAGGGCTCTCCTCGTGACACTTTTCTATATTAGCCGAGAAAACTTTACGTCCTTAAATGACTTTCCACTATATTTATATTGCACTTACATCGCTTAACGTCCGATCCTTCTCCGGATAATAATTTTAAAGATCGACTTTATACGTAACAAAACTTCGTTCCGGATACTAAAAACGGTCCGTACTTTTGTGGCACTTAGCTTTAAACGAAATCAAAATACTGTTATATATTAACCTTTTAATAAAACGAATTACCTTTTTAGCTACACCGTACTCGTGTCTTGATCCGTTTCTCAGTGGCCAACCGTCAAAAAGGAAATACCCGTAATCTCTTCCAACTCTAGTAACTTTTCTTATCTCGGTGTTTGCTTCCCGAAAATCGAACATTTAAATTTACTATACTCGTAATTAAATCGTACGCCGGTTCGCAAAACTTATACGCCGTGGATCAGTCCACTTTACATTTTGCAATCCGTTGGCTTTTAGGCTGATAAACTTTACACAATTCCTACGTTGAGGTAAACCTTAAACAACGCTGAAGTCGAGCTGGATTTTCATTTGTATTACAACCGGATTTTACTTAAAATTTTCAAAACTTCGTCTAAATCGATAAATTAGTTTCAATACAGCGAAAAGCTCGAAAGGATTATTTATATAACCATTAGTCCGCCATTGCAAATCATCAAGGTCATTTTAATTACCTTCTTGTAATTGATTTCACGTCTCGAGTTTAACCAAAAAGGTCTCTTACAAATCGCCCCAATTAAACAACTCGTCGATTGAACTCCTCAAAATAGGGGAAGTCAATTTTAAGCTCTGCAAACCACACGAGTATGGTTTCTTCAAAAAGAAGGGGAAAAGGTGAAAGATCGACACCCTTATGTCACAGCATGGTACTTCATAATGGACCGTTTTAATAGGAAAATCCGCCCGAAAACCAAACCATTAAAAAGCCGCATCAAAATATCATTTTTCATCTTTCCAAAGAGCCAACCGCAAATCGCAAGTTTTCCTTCGCACTACATCAAAAACAAGTATAAAAATTCTCGTATTATTACCTCATACGCGCACGTGTTAACATACATTTTAAGTCTCTCGTACCAACTCCGCGCCTTTCATTTTGCACCTTTAACGCAAAGGGGAGCCTTTTCAACATCCGAGAAAAACACAAAAACACCGAAACAATAAAAAGAAAAATAATGCACGTATCAGCAACAAGTAGATAAAAAGCGAATTTAATAGCTTTACAAACCTCATTCAGGGCGCGACCTCCTGAGTGGTGCGATTTCAGCACCGGATTTTCGTCGAATTGCCAAACAAAATTGGTGAGATTTTCCAATATCTAAATGTCGTGCTTTTCCTCGTTTAGTTAGAAATTTGATATCGAGGAAAAAATTTTACATATTTGTCATAAATGAGATGAAAATTTTCTTGGGTTTTTCGCTTGAGATGGTTTTTAATTTTTCCTGCCTCTTTGTGCTATTTTCAATTTTATTTTCAAAAAGAAATATCCCAGAAAAACGTAAAATATGGATTGATGATCAAAAAATAAAAATTCGTGTTAGATAGTACACAACTCGGATACAATTGGAAAAACCAAAAAGATCTCACTACAATCGTTACTCATCAGTCATCATCATCGATCTTCAAGAGTTTATGCAACGATGTCATCAAATATGTTTGTCCAGTAATAAATCAAATAAATTAATAAAGTTGAAAAAAAATTGAATATGAGTTTTACTCTGGAGGGATGAGGGGATCGAGACCAGAATGTAATACGATTTTCTAACAAAATTTAGTGGATGAGGAGGGTGGTGTAAAATTTTTATTTCGCAGTAATCGGAAGAAAATTTTAAAATAATTGTTTTTTTTTAATTTAAATTTCATTGGGGAGGGGGGTCAAGACCGGGACGTAATAAGGTTTTCAAAAAAAATGAACAATTACCCGAAAGAATCGAGGGCGAAAATTTATATACTTTAGCACAAAAATGTACAATTTTTATAATTTTTCTGGAGGGGACAATTTGCTGTAAAAATCATTGAAATCTTTGATAAAAAAATACAACTTGATGACAGAACCACAAATAATATCAGAGTTAGCAAAGAACTCATTTTTTAAAACATCGGAGGGGGGGGGGAACTTTCATATTTTTCAACATGGGGAGGGCATGTCCCTTTGTCTTTACAGGCTTGACCATGACACGAGTAAAGTCGTTGATCAATTCAAAGTTTTTTATTTTTTGGGGCAGTTCATCAACAAATTGATTCAACTACTAACCTCCTCCCCCCTCTTACGATCCTTCGAAAATCTTTGTCGAACAAGCAAAAATGTCACTTCATAGAAAAATCAAATTAACAATTAAAGATGCAAAATTAATGGTCCTAAAAATCATTTTACGAAAAAATTATAAGAAAAAAATTCACCAAGACATCTTTTATTATTTGAATACCTTTAATAAAAATATGTATCGCGAAATTGAAACAAAAAAAGGGATTTTCGTCTCGTCCAGGATGACAGGGTATCTGCGAAAATGGGAGAATTTCGAAATTCACCAATCGTCGTACGAACATCTCACTTATGGCGCTGGCTACGACAATTCGTAACCTTACATTTCGATTTTGATTCTTCTTGTGCGGGAAGAGGCAGCAAAAAAAGGGGGAAACGGTCGTCGTAAATTCTCCAACTATCGTATTCGTTCCGGTTCGTTTGAAAATGACGTAAAATTGCAAATATATTTTGCGAAAAGGTGGCACGAAGGTGAACGTCGGCGATTACGTTAATTTGTACGAGACGAAGCAGCGCTTAGCGTGTTAAAATCATCGAAGCGTCGCCGAAGAAATATATAAAAAATTCGTTTCTTAACTTGGATCAAGAAGGGATGAATCGGTTGTTACCCGAGATAATGATCGATTTGGGGAGAATTTCCGCTATTTTAGTATGCTCTACGAATAACGAAACGATTAGGAACGAAGAAAAACGAAACGAGTGGAAAATTAGCAAAGACATGAAAGGTGGAAATATCCGTTAACACCTTTTCAATTACCTGTCGTGTCGGTGAAACGAGGAAAAAAAGGAAAACCCCTGGTGTCTGGTGTAACGCGCTGAGACGTGTTATATTTCGAATGAAAGAACAAACGTTGAAACCTCGCAAAGCTATTCGATCAACAACGTGGAAAATGTCGTACTCGTTCGAACGAAAACAATAAAACTTTCTAACTTTAAAAAGAAGCAAAAGAACGCCCATCAAAGAAACGCAGTTTTACTTATGGTAACCGTGTTTCGCCAAATCAAATATTCCTATGTATAAGGCAAAATGTTACGAAAAGCGAAACTTACTAAGTATATATCGATGACGTAGAAGTCAACAACGCAAACGAGTAGAAGCGAAATTAGTGTGTATTTAATGTAAATAAGCGCCAAGAACTTACCATGCACGTCGATGCATCCGATTTGCTTTTTCATGACGTTCGTGTTGATTTGACACATATAGCAACCTCTATCAGATTCTTTAACTTGTCTGATATGTAATTGCCATGTGCTCCTGTTGTCGTGCGTGACGCTAATTCGCACGTTATGCGTTACCACTTTATCGTGCAATGTCAAAATTGTTTGATCTTCTGCCTTTAACCAGCCAACCTGCGAACATTTAATATTGATTAAAAGCCGCCGTCAAAAGGATCAAAAATACCTTAAGAGTTTCAAACGCAATGTCTTTTATTTGTGCGTACAAAAGGGGTTTCACGCAGGAATATTCCATTCATGCGAATTCGCCGAGTTTCCATTGAGTGCATCCGAAATACCGAACGATGTAGGCAACAGAAAATTCTCCCAATGGAAATTTCCTCGCGACTACGTTGACGGCAAAATTAAATTCCCCCGTTTTCGCGTGCGATATTTTCATTAATAATTTAAGTATCGATTGATTAAAAATTTTCATGTGCGAAAAGTTTCACATTCGTGGTAACACCTGGTGAAGTGATCATTTTTCACTTTACCTTTGACACTACATTTAATTTCGTCACAGTTTAGTTTTCAAGTGAAGAAAAAAAAGTACCAATGCGGAGTCCTTAGTGACAAGAGATGAGAGGAAACATCGCCTTTTCTTAAAATTGATGAAATTTGGGTGTCAAAAGTAAAATGTTGAGGAATACTAATTTTAATCTTTCTGCACAACTTATGTGCAATTTTGAGCAATTACTGAACAATTTTAAACAATTTTAACATTTTGACAATTTTGTGCATTTTTAAGAAAGTAGACAAATTTTGATCTGTTATAAACTTTTTTAACACTTCAACAGTTTTTATGCAGTTTTGAGCAAATATTGAACAATCTTAACAACGTTTTGACAATTTTGTGGAATTTTAAAGAATTTTAAAGAAATCATTTTATCAATATTTTGACAATTTTTTTGAAATACTAATGAATATTGAGCAACTTTAAACAATTTTAATGCCATTTTGGTGATATTTGTGCAATTTCAAGTAAATTTCCCATCAATTTTTACGCTTTGCGTGTCTTTTATGCAATTTTGAGCAAATACTAAACAACTTTGAGCGATTTTAACAACACTTGGACAATGATTTTGTGCAATTTTAATTAATTTAAATGAATATATTGTGATTTAAATGAATTTACTAAGATGGAAGATGAGTTGGGCAATGTTTTTGAAAAATAATTATAAATCGTTATCTATGATCTAAGTTTAGGGTGGGGGTGAGCATCAAAAAGCGTTATTCTTCATCTTCACCGAAACATTCCTCAGCTCGAGATAACTTCGACGACAAAAACACAATCACTACACTCGTACACCGCAAAACATACAACTCGAAACCAACAATACTCATATCTTCAAACCAAACAATACGACGGTCACCGCTAAAACGCATACTTAACCAAATTTACCGACAAAGAATCGCAATCGCCACTCCAAAACGGCAAATCGTTCGCAATCATCCGAGTGTAACATTGTGGTTAGCCGAAACTGTCCCTTGAAGGGCTTTCTATAAGCGAAGTACTTTCGGCTTCCCTGTGCGGCTGTCTACTCTGAGTTGCGAGCGTTCCCAGGATAATTTCCTGGACCTGCAGTCTCGGCTGTGTAAACAGTTTGCATTTCTTCCCTCGTGTCGCGCGATTAATAACTGACGGTATTGTCAACGCGTCGTTGAATCCCAAGAAAGCTCGAGATGATGAAGAAATCCCTTCGGAGAAACTTTTCTTATGAATGAATCTTTTACGTTGAAAAACGGACATTCGGGCAATAATTTTTCAAAATTTATACGAAGAGAAATTACGATATTTAAAGTTTTGTTCTTTTTCTAAGCGACAAAAATTTTCATTTTTTAACTTTTTTATTAATCCTTATCGTTTACGTTGTTTAAATATTTACGCTGGATTTTTTTCACGCTTTGTATACATTTCATTTTTTTCGCTTTTTTTTGGTTTACCAGGTACTCCAAAATTAATTAAAAACGTAATAATAATTTTCATAGATTTAAAAAAAAAGGAAATTTATTACATTACTTCTGGCGCAGCGCGTTAAATAGTCTTACCACAAACTTAAAGTATTAAAAGTTTGTTAAACATGAAAGGGACCGCACTTATTTTATTTAATTCAACAAAGTATTTCATACTAAACTTCTGGAATAAAGTTTTAATAAAAGTTTTACTTAATACGTTCCTTATAAAGTCACTAGGCTTCGGTTTCGGTTTATAAATTTGAAGATTTTTGCTTTAAATATCTGCTGCATATTTTTATTATGTTTGTTTGTGTATTCGAAATATGTCTTTTATGTTTTCCGACGATTTATCTCAGACGAATACAAGTCGACTTTTTCGTATTCTTTTAATTTGACTACTTAGAATCTTCTCGGCGTGGAATTAAGTTTATGTATTTTGAAAGAGGTGAAAATCCACTTTTGTAAATTTATGTTTCTCTCAGAATTTCGCGAAAAACTTTTCCATCGTGAGCTATTTGAAAATTTATAATATTTACCATTCGTTTTCACTTTCTTGTTTCGCCAAGTTTTTTCGCTACTTATACGCTCAATTTTACACTAAATATTATTCGCGAGTATGGATCTGTTTGATGATTTAACACAATTCGGAGGATTTATTTAAACCGTTAATTGAATCGACATTGCGAAATATCCTCTCGTGAATAAAACAGAATATAAATTGCTCCTTTTTAAGACGTGTTTTTTTCTGCATTCAGGGACAATAAGAGATAAACTACAACGTGGGATTACTTGTCGTCTCGCTCGTGTAATTTTATGATTCAATTGTCCCTTTTCAATGTCAAATTTCTTAATCTATGATTTAAAATTTTTTCGAGTGAACAAAAAACTCGTAAAAATTTGTATACCTTTCAGCTTTAAAAAAGGCGATTTTGAAATATTTTTTTTGCAAATGAAAAATTTTGATTTTCTCTAAAAAATTGGAACACGAAAGGAAGAAGTCACTTTTTCAAGGGGTTCAACAGACCTTACAAAAGAACCTTTTTAAGTAACTGGCTCGAATTTAAATGGGAGGTAGATTTTTGGAAAGAGCACGTCAAAAAACCCCCAAAACCAAAATTTCAACTAACCAAGTTGACTTTTTGATTTTTGGCGAATTTTTGAAAATTGAAAATTACGAAATTTCTATTAAAAATAGGGAATAAAATCACAAAAGTTAATTTAAAAAAATAATTTAAAATTACTCAAAAAATATTTTCCCCCTAATTCGGACCCGCCAAATGCGATTATCGTACTGTCAAGCCGTTCAGGAGCCTCTAGCGCGATTTTCATTTTTCTCTAGAAATTTCAAAATGCTCCAGAAGACGTCCATATGAGATTGAGCAGCTAAAAACTTGGTTTCATCTTGTTCTCGACCTATCCAACATACTTGACCACGTTTACAGAAAATTCCAACCAGTTACTTCGAGTGAGGTTTCTTGGAACAGCGTTTCTATGGTAAAATAATCATTACAAATTTAAAATGCTTGAATTAACGAAAGAAAGAGAATTTTTTTTAAACCCGTAAAAATTGCTTTATTATAGAAATGCTGTACCAGAAAAACTCACTCGAGGTGACTGGCTGGAATTTTCTGGAAATGTGATCAAGTCGGTTGGGTAGGTTGAGAATAAGAGGAAACAATGTTTTTCGCTGCCTGATCTCATACGGACGTCTTCTGGAGCATTTCGAAATTTCTGGAGAAAAATGAAAATCGCCCTGGAGGTTTCAGAACGGCTCAGCGACGCGATTTTCAGATTCTGAGGGTCTAATTCAGGAGAAATTATTTTTTGCGCGATTTCTAATCGTTTTTCCAGATCAATTTGTTTTTTTAATTCCCTATTTTCATTAGAAATCTTGTAATTTTTAATTTTCAAAAATTTGCCAAAAAATCGAAAAGTCACCTTGGGCAGCTGGAATTGTGGTGTTGGGGGTTTTTTGATATGCTCTTTCCAAAAATCCAATTCCCGTTCAAATCCGAGCGATAAAAACAAAAAAATTAAAAAAAAAGTAAAGTAAATAAAATCAAAAAATTTTAATTTCAGTTTTTATTTAACTGGCGCACATGATGTTGCCACTTTCTCAACATTTCCTTCGTCTCTTCAGAATTGAAAAAAACAAACGAAGCGAAAAAAAATTCTCTCAAGATTACATAGATTTGTCAAACCAAAAAGGATACAGGTAGTGATTTTTACTCGAGTGAAAGGAAACTCGAATAAATGTTTTTCGGCTTTTGATTTTACCTTCCAACGGTTTTTTTTTTCGGTCGGCAATCAAATAAATTTTTAAGATGAAATTTCTTAACGTAATCGAACGAATAGATTGAAAAACACGAAACGTCGAATCTAATATTTAACTTTACGTGTTTTTATTTACTTTTTTTTTTCGATTTATAAAAATAATTTTGTTTTAGTTGTTTTTTTATATTCGAGAAGTTTACATTTAAAAATTATACGGTTAATTGTATTAAATTCGAGTTTATTTTAGCCTGCGTTTTCCCTCATTTAAATAGTGGAACTTGAAGGTTTAAAAAATTCGTGGCTTGTGTAAAAGTTATATAAATATTAGTTAATTTTTTATTTAAAAAAAGATTTTTTTTATCTGAACTAACCAAACGTGCGAAATTACACGCGGTTAAAAGTGGCCGAAGAATGTTAATATTTTTATTTTTACAATAAAAAGAAAGCACTGGTGGAATAAAAACAGCCACAGAAACGGAGTAAAAAATATTTACATAATATAATACGCAGGTGTTAGTGTAAAAAAAAGGAACAATACGTAGATTGCCTATTTAAGTTAGTTGCACCGGGGTAAGCATTTGTAAGATACTTTCGTTAGGAAATTGGAAACAATAAATAATTGAATAACATTCTAAAGGGTAATTGTGAGTTTTGTAAACGAGGTGCGCGGCTGTATGGAGAGGTTTCGTTGATTCCTTTCGAATTGAAAAATCCGAGTGAAACGCGCATTTCTAGAAAATAAAGTAAAAATGGCGGACAGTGCGAAAGTATTCGGGCGAAAGAATTTCATAGCGGGAAATATTTTGTAAAGTATTCTATAAATCACGACGTGTTGAAAAGAAGATCCGGGCGCGGATTTATAAGTACGTGAGATTATGCGTAAGAACCGAAAATATTATAATTCATTTTTCGATAACGATTCTACGAGTATTTCGTTATGTATTCGGAGCTTCTTTTCTTTCGTGTCCTTTGAAAAAAATCAGGTACAAGGAAATTTCAATTTTAAATAGCACACGATTGATTTGTTTTCTCGAGTACTTTTACGCAAAAAACCAAGGTTTTCCAGTTCGGATTTTAATTGTAATACATCTTGGTATTTATGAACGCGGAAATGAAATGTCACCGGTTGTTGTGAATTAATAAATTGTTTTCATAATTTATACGTCGTAATTTTCTTTTTTCTAAGATGCAAAGTATTATCAAAATTTTCAACTTTTTTTCATTATGAAATTATATCAACTTTGATGCTGTATTTTATCATGATGAATTTTTACCTTTTTTTTGCCCCCGCGAAACTGTTTGAAAAATTTTTCAGCGGATGTGTTATGTAGGTTGGTAAATTGTAGGTAGCTAAGGTCGCGAGGATGATGCTCCGTAATCATAAATAATGGAAAAATTACTACTTTGAGACAACTTAAAAATGAAAAAAATTTACGTAGCTTGGAAAAATTCAAGTGTTTTTTTTTTCGTAATTTATTTCACTATTTTTGCTTCTTTTTTCATATTTGGTTCGATAAGTAGTGGAGATATTCAATCCAAAATTTTCCCCATTATAAATCCTTTGTAAAAATACGTAAAATAGTCGGTATTTTACTTCAAAGAAGAATTATTTTATATAGAATGATTTTATTTTCTTGATTTTTTTTTAGTCAACGAGAAGATATTAATTTTTGTTTTGAAATTTGAATTGATAATTTTATTTCGAAGGTTTTACACTTTATGAAGCTTCCTTCGGCAAGTGAGTTCATAAAACATGTATAATAAAATTAAGACAATAAATGAAAGTATAACTCGTTTTGAGAAGAAACAATAATCACCCGACTTATCATCACACATCACCAGGCCTACTACCGTGACAACATCATGACATGTCATTATTCGGGTCACCGTGACTTGTCATCATAACATGATCATGAAACATCACCATGACATGTCATGCGACATATTACTAAAACCTGATCATGTTCTTGACCATTCCAATGATCCAATGAAGTTCATCATAGATCACTACATATAGCATGTCAATCATAACCATAACACGTCACCATGATAATGACTTGTCATTTTATAGTATATCACTCATGATCATGATATGTCACCATAACGATGACCTATCATCTATGATATGTTATCATGACATGAAAAATATTGAGATCATCACCCATGAGCATGACACGTCGCCATGATAACGGTTACCATGACAACCCCATGACGCCTTTTGAACGCTTTTTTATGGTAATTTTCGATTTAGTGTGCCATAGTCAAGACGTGAAAATGTCAAATGATCCAAATTACACATTTCTGCGAAAAATACGTAATTAAAGGATCAGTCGATTAACCGTGGTAAATCGGCCCTTGGCGCTGATTTTTGATTCAATGGTAAAAATCGATAAAGATGAATATAAAAATTTTTAGAAACCATCTCCAGCTTCCGATCATCCCTGGAAGAAGTGTGAGCCCCAATAACGCAGTTTCAGCGTAAATATCCGTTTTAACGAATCTTCAACCGAATTAGTACTTGGTATTTTAGATATAGGTGGGGGTTGTTTACCCAAATAACAAATATTTTTCAGAATTTTTCGATTATTTGAATCCCTTTAAAACGCATTTAAATAATTTAATCGAGGTCTCTCCCCCCGCTGAAAAGCAGTTGACAGGAAAAAAAACTATTGACATGTAGCTATCAATGTAATATGTATCTACAAGCGAGAAATCAGAATTAATCGGAGGATAAATTGTTTTTTTTTCATAAGAATATTTTTAACATATCTAAAGCGTTATAAAGAAGAAAAAACTTCATGTACAATGTACCGAAAAAATCGATAACTTTCGCGTGAAAAAATATCGAAAAATCGTGAACGTTCGACCGTCAAGTTGATACCGGCCACCGCGTAGTAGTGGAAGATGTGCGCTTTGCTGCTTTCGTATGAACGCCCGTTGTTTCGATGTAACGCGGTTGTGACGCGTAAGCATAGCTTTTCCGCTAATGCGCGGTGGCCGGTATCAACTTGACGGGCGTACTTGAGCGATATTGCGAATTCATTTTTATCAATTTTTGTTGTTGAATGAATCGGCGTTATGGGCCGATTCATCTAAGTTAAATAGTTTCTCTTTATGCATTCGCTACTCCGTTTTTTTAAAATTTTTCCTTTTTTTTTCTTGGGTTATTAATTATAACTTTCATTTTAAAGGCAAGTGCTTATTACTCATTCTGAAAATCTTTTAAAATCGTCTAACCACAGTCACCAGCTCACCACACGATACCTCAAAATTAGCTAAATACTAAAAAAAAACTTCGAATCAACATAGGAAAAGCTTTTAAATATCCATTAAACCGAACACCATTTCTAATTCAGTCGAGCAACACCTATAATGTTGGGAAAACAAAGCCATATAAATTGTAATTCGCTCGCTACAAATATGTCAACTATACGCGGAATACGATTAAACACCTTCGGGAAAGGTTAACCCGAGAGAATAATCACTCTAATAAATAAACGCTTCTGAAATTCAATCATAATTAACTTAAATCCTGTTTACTTGGCGAAGCTGCTTATGTATGAAAATCCGCGTAGCGCCCCACGTCCGCTGTACGCGTTACATTGTCGTCTATATCGTAAATACGTTAACTTGAACGTAACAAATTTGTAATGTAACACTATCTTGTATACCTTTCGGTGTAGGTGTTTTTCCTATAGGTGTTTATCTCCTTTACTATGACATATCGTGAAGTTGTACCATTTGTATGGAACAAATCGCCTTGGAAAAGAGTATTGGCGTTTTGCGAAAGGTGCGTTATTTTTTGCCACGTCGACTTTCTCGACCTCGACGCATTGTCACTTTTGTATCATTAAGGAAGGTGTTATAGAGTGAAAAAGCAAGCGAGTTGTGAAAAATTACGTCGCGCTGAAAAAAAAAAAGGTAAAACCATAGACAGCGCGACTCGGTTGCATAAGTTGTTCGTTTTCTCTGTCACCCATTAAGTTAATAGCGAATGCTTAGAAGATAGAAGTTGAAGAACTCCCGAAACATCCGGCATTATCTACGCGTTCAACTATTTCAACGCAAACTACCTAATTTGTTATACACGTAGTTACCGCCCAAAGTTCACGCATTAGCGTATTTTTTCGAGAGATTGCAAAAACAAGTCATTTTTTAACTTTCGCAGCTTTACACGTGCGACGATACCGTCTCATGCCGTCTCAGCGATGACGTAAAAATACCCTTGTGCGAAATTTCATTCGAACAAATGTTGCGTGAATTTCAATCCTCTTGTCGACTATATCTTCGCGACGGGATAAGTACACATGACAAAGGAATAGTCGCCATTATCAGCAACACGAGCAAGTTACGGATTCGTGGCGACTGAGAGGTTGCGAACTGGTAAAAAGACGTATTGTGAACGTATTAAAAGTTCGATGAGTTCGAAAAAGAATGCAGAGTTGGAGAATTCACCATTGTTGACATAACGTTGAAATTTTCAACGATTCGCGTGTCGAGTATACCTCGTCGAAGGAAAATTACGGAAAACTAAACTAGGAAGAATACTAAATGCGAGAGCACGTCTGGCTTATAAATTCGAGGATTTGGCGTCGCGTTACGCGTCAAAGCGTAAAGAAAAGTGTCTATTCTTAATAAAATAAACACATTTACCGTGATTTTATTTCGTGAAATTAACTCCCAAAAGCGTAATATGCTATTAAATAACAATAAAAATAAACAAAACGTCTTAGCTATTATTTTATATTCATTTATCGCGTAGTATGCGTAAAGTCTGACAAATTAGATATTCGAAGATTCCCCGTTGCGAAGTGAGAACATCTCTTGAAAAAATATAAAGTAATCGAATATTTTCCGCGTTCTTTAAAGGTTAAGAGGTCGAAAAAACATTTAGTGTTTAAAAAAAACGCCAAAGTGGGCTATTTTAGAATATGTTATGTACATAATAGCGGATGTGTTTCTCTAAAAAAAAAAAAAGCTCAGCCTATAAAAATCCCTATTACCGAGAGAAAAAATAAGCTGGAATTTTTATTTCAATCAACGCGCTCGCTTCGTGTGTTTTTATGGTGCGGACTTTTTCGCAGTTTGTGAAATTTGTAGGTTTTATTGGCTCGTTACCTGATGGGAGATTTTTTTATATTTGGCGACTTTCGAGGATTTCGCATCGGAGGATCGGGATGATGAGTGGTGAGCAAGGCATGTTCCGGGGTTTGGACAGCCCACGAACGCTTTTTGATGCTCATCCCCTTCTCAATTCTAGACCACGGATAACGATTTATTATTATTTTTCAAAAACTTCGCTCAACTCATCTATTCTTGGAAATTTGTTCAAATAATAATAATATTTACTTAAAATTAGATAAAATTTATATTAGTAGCTCAAATTTGGTGAAAAATTTGTTCTCAAGTTATTGAAAATTGTCAAGATTTTGTTTAAATTGATTAAAATTGTTTAAAAGAGCACAAAACCATCAAAATGTTGTTAAAATCGTTCAAAGTTGTTCAGTACTTATCAAAAATGCATAAAAAATGCATAAAATTGCCATAAATATGTTGAAATTATTTCAAGTTATTCAATATTTGTTTAGAATTGCAAAAAATTCTTAAAATGTTGATAAAATAGTTCAAAATTGATGATGTTTACAATTCCTTAAAATTACTCAAAATTGCCAAAATGTTAAAATTGTACTCAAAATTGCACAAAAACTGTGGAAATGTCAATTACGAGTTAAAATTGCATATGAATGTACAAAATATTGTGTTGTGTAATGTTTGCTCGAAATGGAAGAAAAATTGTGAAAATGTTAATAAAGTAGTTTAAAATTAATCCAAATTTATTCCGAATTGCTTAAAAACACACAAAATTATCAAAATGCTGTTAAAATTGTTCAATATTTAGGTACTTAAAATTGCATAAAAACAGTTAAAATTATGTTAAAATAGTGTAAAATTGATAAAAATTCTCTTGAAATTCTTTTAAATTGTGCAAAATTTTAAGATATTTGTTTAGGTTTATTGTTAAAGATGTTTAATATCGAGCAAAATTTGTTTAAAATTGCTTAAAATTTCTCAAAGTTGTCAAAAATTTGACAATTTTATGCTATCTTGAGCAATTTTATGCTATCTTGAGCAATTTTAAATAAATTTTTATTTATTTTAAATTACTTTGTTAACATTTTTACTATTTCTATAAAGTTTTGATCTAATTATGAGTAATTATAAACAATTTTAACAACATTTCGACGCTTGCGTAATTTTAAGCAATTTTAAACAAATTTTAATCAATTTTGAACTATTTTATCGACATTTTGAGAATTTTTTGCAATTGTAAACAAATGTTGAACAACTTGAAACAGTTTTAACAGCGTTTTGACAATTTTGCGCAATTTTAAGTAATTTTAATTAATTTAAAATTTTGACAATTTTTAAGAATTATCAAGCCAGTTTTTCATGGTCCTGATCAATTTGAAAAATCATTTCAGTATAGACCTCCTGTTTACTTGAATGGATTGTTTTTTTTTGGACCGATTTTTTCTTGAAAAATTGAGTTTAACTTTTTTTTTAATTTTTAATAATTTACGTAAATGGAAATTCGTTCATTTTTGACGAATTTCGTTTTGAAAATTGATCTTTTGTTTAAAAGTTTTTTTTATAATGGCTTATGAAGAATTCTGATACAAAAAAATATTTTTTCTAGTCAAATCTCAATGATTTTTATAATTTTGAATTTTGTTGAAAGTCCATTAATATTGCTATAAATAAAAAAACCTTCTGAATAATCGTTTTTTAAACTATACCGAATCTGTGGCCATGGCCATGGCCATGCAAAGGCAACAAACACGCCTCTGCTTTCCAGATAAAAGTTTTATTCTCGTTATATTTTTGACATCTTGGTATATCTTTTTTTGTGTTTACGTTTGTTAATACTATTCTCGCAAACATTCTCTCTCATACTCCTACATAAGTTGTTTTGACAAATTTTTTCAAGCCGCTGAAACTCCAGATACTTTCAAGGAAACACCCCGAAGAAGAACGCGAAAGAACGTCAACGAAAATTAATGCTTTTAAAACGACCCGAACGTCACTACGATATTATTTTTGGCAACTATTTTCCAAGCATAATCTACCTACATCGAAGACGCGACGCAACGCAACAAGACGAATAGTTATTCAAAACGAGGAAATCGTTGAAGTTGGCAAAACGTAGCTATTTGGGCGCAGATGATAGTTCGATGTTAATTTCCGTCATCGTTTGAAAGCTACAATTAACGCAAAGAGCGTTGAAATAATATCCGAGACATCGAACGTACTGGGTCAGGTGGATTAAAGAGGAACAGTATTGCGACTTGGACAAAGCGCGAATAAATCTGTAAAAGAAATCCGTTTGTATTTTAATAATGACCGGAACCTCGATTGGAAACTTCATTAAATGGTAATACAGCGATGAAAGGTGGCAGGTCGGTGGTTTTGAGAGCGCGGCTATACAAAGCAACATTTTGGACAGTATTGTAATCTTGGACGAAGAGATAACGTAATTATCATTAAAAGGCGTAATTTATGCAACGATTCATGTTTCGGCATACGGCGTAGAAAATTTCGGCTTTTTGGCGCGAATACGCGGAGCCAAACACGGATCAGGTGAAGAGGTGAAGCGCGAAATTTACGAAGATGTTACCTTGTATTTTGCGATATGGTCAACGGTGCAAGAGAGCACGGCTTCTCTGCCGACTGGTGTTGTTACATTACCGATGGGAGCAGTAAATTCTGGAACCTCCAACATGTTGTGTTTTGCGGAGCCGCCTTTCGCAACAGCGTTCAGTTCGCCTGTAAACGTCAAACAAATATAATTACTATTATTTATGTTCTGTGACATGTAATATATTTACCGTTGCCGGTTTTCTAACGTTTCACTTTTTAATTATTCCTCCTAACCGGTGTGAGCGCGATAAATCCAGAAAATTGTAACGTACTGGAGGCATCTCGGCTGTGCAAGCTCGAAATTTCGAGTGGCGCGGATGTATGCTCGAGTTTTATGTTTCGACGCTAGAAAGCTTTGATAACGGTGAATGATTTCGCGCTCCTCTATGTAATAGTTTCACAGTTTTCGGCATTTAATTAAAATTTCCCTTTAGTTTCAATTCGACGAGTTACTTTTATAGGTAATGACGAAGTTTAATGTAATCGGCGTCATTATACATCATGTATCACCTTTTTCCATTATCGCCAAATAGCAAAGAACGAGATTATTAATTCCGCTGAGATAGGCGTTTTATCTCAATTGAAGTCAGCATTTTTTTCTTCTTCGTGAGTTGAATTTTTGAAAGAGAAATGGAATTCTGGAAGTAATTTGTTTCCATCAAATTGAGAAAATGGTTTGTTTGCATAATCAATAATTTTTTTCACTAATTGAGCAGGTGTACCTCTTGGGGGAGTTAGGAGGGGAAATTCCCTTTTTTCCCTTGGATTCGCGTCTAATGTGGTAAGGTGGTCCACTTCATAGAATGCTGAAAATTGCCAAGTATGTGACGACGTGAAACATTCCCCTTTATAAGCTCGTTTTTTCAACATACGTCGCAAAATAATTATCACATTGGAAAAGTGTTAAGAATTGAAATTATACCTGATAAAATTTCTCACCAAAAATGTTGTTACCAAATTGCCCATCTTTATTGAGACACGTTTCAATTGTGCTTAGATGTCAATGGTGCAAAAACTTAAAAAAAAATCATCACATCACTACTTACGGTATTTTCAATAAATTACTTGTAATTACCCGTAAGTTACTTGTAGTTACCCGTAAATACTTGTAATTATCCGTAAATTACCCACATATTACCTGTAATTACATGTAAACTACCAATAATTACCTGTATAAGTGTAAATTACCTGTAATTACCGGTAATTTACATGGAATTATTCATTTCGCTATTTTTTTGAAGTTCGGATACGTTTTTAATTTCAATAAAAAAAATTGTTGACTAATTTTTTTGGTAGTTTTTAGATTTAATCGACTCATAACTGAGAATAGTGTATAATTTTATGTTTTAGTGTTGAAATAAGTTTGTTGCTATTATTATTATTTTCTCTTTTTTCAATGAGAAAATCAAAATTACATAAAAAGTCATCACCTTTGTAAAATCACCACAGAATTAGCCCAGAATTGAAAATATCATAAAAATCACCACACCTGGCAACTCAGATTGACATGTTTGAAAAAGAAGTGGAGTAAAAAGTTTATTAAGGATCATTATTAATTGATATGTACGTTGATTTACGTAGACATGTGGTGTTATTTTAAATTTCCAAATTTCTCGGTTTTGAGAGGTTCTTTTGCGACTCAAGGTTTTGAGGGAAAGAGGATAGATAAAAATTCTCTCCCATGGAATTTTTGAAATTTGAATATCCTCGAAAAAATACCCCCCCCCATATATATATATATATATATATATACTCTTAATGAATGTACTTGTGGCACCAATATATATACTGAAGATACCTTCAGGCACCAAAATTTTCGTTCAGGCACCACAAAATGGTGCCAGAACGTTATAAGGCCAAAATTGTCAGAAATGGTGCCTCAGCGTTACAAGGTGCCTGTTCGCCAATTTTTGCTATGGTGCCACTTCGTCACTTATTCAATACGTATATACAGTCTAGTTCTCTCAGTTTATATTTAGGGGCGCTAGTAATTATACATTTCTGTAAACCATATACTCTCTCAACGTTGTGGCATCGTTTAAAATTGTATACTTTTATACGACGTATAGACACCAAATTACAACTATTTTATTGGCAACCTCGCATTAAAGAGTTTCTGTACTTCCGACTTCTCGTGATGAACGTGTTTCGACATCGTTGGGCCTATCTGTTAATTTTTGAAGTATTTTAAGTTGTTTCGCGAGTGTAAGTGTGAGTTATTGAGTTTGCTTTCCCAGTTCAACTTTGTAAAATGAACCTCAGAATTTCACAAATACCTACTTGGGAAAAATATAGCGACTTAACGTTACTCGAAAAATCGTAGATTAAATACTTAGTTGGAAAAATTTTCAACAGATTCAAATTGAGAAGAGAATTAACATGACTTTAATTTTTTTCCAAAAAAATAATTTCTAAAAATTGGTGCAAGTAATTATACAGTGTTTTGTTTCAAAAATTTCGAGTTATTTTTTAATAAGATTGGTTGAGGATTCGAATAAATTTGAACCGGTTCGGTTTTAAAATAGATCTCAAAATTTTCCAAATTCTAAAAAAAAAGAAAGGATTTTTGGACAAGTTACTCGAAAAATGATAGACTATTTGGAAAAATGCAGAGCAGGTTCCATTTGAAAGTATAATGCACATTGGTTTCTGTTTTGTAAAAAATTCTTTAAATAGCAGATTTAAAATTTTCATTTTGTAAGGAATTTTCAATTAATTTAAAAAATAAATACAAATAAGCGATTTGCTAAAGGGTATTTCAAATTTCGAACTATTACTGAATAAACCGAATCGAGTCTGCGAAATTCAAGCTCGTAGTTCAAGTTTGTCGTTCAACGTTCTAAATTTTTTGACAACGGTAGTATAATGCAAATTATCTGTAATACACAACATTTCAGGATAAAGTTTTTTTAAAATGCAAATTTTTCTAGCTACAGGAAATGATTCTGAATCCGATTCCGAATCTGATTATCAACCAAAACCGAAAAAGGGGAAAGCTATTCGACTAAGATGGGATCCAAAACAAAAGGAAATGGTAAAAAAGTGTTTCCAAAAAAACATAAAGAACAAGAAATTTCCGAAAAAAGAAGCTATTATGGCATTTATTTCAAAACATGAAGAATTTTCGGAAAAGGATTATATCAGAATCAGATCACTCATTGTGAATGAGTATACATTGAATTGAAGTTTTTTATTTTCTTGTTTTATTTTCGTTAAGATAAGAATTTCATTACTTTTTGAAGGTAATTTTAAAAAAGTTACTCAAAAATGATCGTTTTATAAATTTTGACCTAAGTTTGAAAGTTTGAAAGTTTGATGTTAATGAGGAAAAAACCAAATATGTTTTGAAAACCTTGAATATTTGAGCATACCCTTACCCTTTTCTGAGAGAACTTTTAAAATATTATACATAAACGACCATAGAATATTGGCTAAATTTCGATCCAACTTAAAAATAATCAGGAATTTAAAAAAAAATCTTGATTATGCGTTTTTAAGAACGATGTTCATCTCTTTGAAAATAATTTTTACTACATAATAGCAAAGTTAAGCGAACGCATTTCGATTTCCTATACTTTATACATGGCAACGCAGCATGGTGCCTGAAAAACATTCAAACTTATATGTAATGGTGTCATATAGAACTTTAATTGCGCGGTGCCACTTAGACATTGATTAAACCCCTGGTGTCAGAACTACGCTTCAGTATATTGGTGCCACTTCGTTAATAAAGTAAGTAAACATATATATACCCCCTGCTCTTGAAAAATCCTTGCATCGGCCTTAATTAGTAATTCTTTTTTGATATATTTTAGCAAATAAATCGCATTCTTTTGTCTGTTCCACCCAGACTATTGTTCGATGGCTTATTTGTTTTGAACGAATGCAGACGCAGTGTTACCAGAGAGTAAGAAAAGTCGCTAGAATGACGTTTAATAAAATTCATAAGGTATTCAGATTATACGACGTTCGGTTAAAATAACATTTATTTATTTTAATCAAAGGTAATCTGGGGTTACGGAAATTATATTCAAGCAAAGGAGGGAGGTCGGGGTGAAGAGAAAAAGGCGAGTGAAAAGAAGTGAAAAAAAACTCGCAACGAATATTAAACAGTTGGTAATGAAAAATTACTCATGAACGGAAAGATTTTTGCGTTGAAAATTTCATCGTTAAAAAGGTGACTCTCTGTAGGTTCTGTTTTTGTATATTTTTACACCCCTAACTTCGGCTTTCATTTTACAGCACTCTTGTTATTATTGTTTTAGCACCGAAGCGCAATATTTAATATTTTAAAACAAAAAAGAAATTAAAAAAAAAAAAAGCAACGCGAGGAAATTACCTTATATCGCTAAGAATATTAAGAAAAGGAGAAAAATTGCGGGGGTATATTTTGCAACGCAGGGTAAAGAGGATGGGCAGAGCTTAAGGTAAGATTTTAATTAAATCTGACTTTACGTTATGTACGCCATTTTGTGTAGCACCGAAAGCCGCCCTGGCGAAAGCCGAAGAAAAAGCTCGCGAAGTCGGAGACCTTTATTCCGTATGCAAAGAACACCGCCTAGTGTAATTATATCAGAATACTCGGGGCAGCTATCGGTTTCAATTTGAAAACTTTACGCCAAATAAAAAATTCATCGTTTCTTTGCTAAGAAACTCTGTTTCCTAATAAGACAGCGAAAAAAAACCTTTCCGTATTTTTTGTTTCTTAAGTTTTCTTTTTTTTTTTTCGTTTGGTTTTTTTTCCTCCTTCCTTCAGCCATAGCTTTCTGCGAATCTTTTGCATTCTTTAGGTTTTGTAAGCTATGCAGCAAATGGTATTAGAAAAAAGTTTCTTGAAAATTTAAAATTCGTTGTTTTTTCTGTCGTCGTTGCACTTGTTCTTAGTTTTTTACATTGTTAGAAAGGTCGTATTATCGGTATTCGGAAATAAGGTGAGTTAGTGTTTTTTTTCTAAATTGCGACGAAAATTACGGAATTTTGTGATCTGCTCGTGAAGTAGGGTTGATGACGAGAAAGTTGGTCCGTTTGGAAAATTTTCCTTCGAGGGCATGGACAGGGGATGGTTTATTTGGTGGAAAGTCACCGCGTTTTTTGTCAAGAGAAAGACAAGGGAAACAGATGATTTAAAATAACAGAAAATTTTTTATCGTAAAGGAACTTCCAGTCGTGAATTTGTCTTTGAGCTCTAATTTAATTTGCAAATTTATTCACATTATTTTCGATTTATGCCAGTGTTATGTTAATGCAAATTTTGCTTCATAGTAAAAAACTGGCCATAATATCACTCTTGCGATGGTGGGCAGGAATTTTCCTGAAATTCGGATTATTCGGTTTAGCTGGACGTAGAGTGACCTACAATAGAAGATTTCTGGAGCATTTTGAAAATCCCCGAGAAATTGAAAATTACGCTTGATACTTCAGAACAAGTTGGCAACGCGAAATTCAAATTTGACAGGTTTGAATTTGAGAGAAAATGTAATTTATGCAATTTTCAACATTTTCTCAAAATTGTAGTATTTTTAATTTTTGATAAAAATTTCAATATTTTTGAGGTGTTTGGAAATTTGTTGAAAAAGTGGTGAAAAAGTAGTGATTTTTCAACAACAAAAAAAAATCTGTCAGATACCCTGCTGGATCTAGACGAAGTGGAGTGGAGGGGAGGGGGAATTCCCAGCCTTTTTTCCTCGATAATTGGATTTAAAAAGATGTCTCGCTTCTCTTTCTCTCCTCTTCCCTCACACACAATCGCGATAGCTTAAATTTAAATAAAAAATAAACCGTATTCGGGTTGATCATTTTCGACGATTTTTTCATATCAAGATTCCTTTTTTACGTAACTTTTCAAACGTCGGAAAAAAGTTGTGAAATAAGATTACAATATGGGTAAAATTTCAATACCATTTCAACGAAATAATATTTTCGACGAAAAGAATTACACCACCTGAAGGAAAATTGTTCTAAGCGTTCTCAGGGGTACTACTTCGAAAGGTGAATATTACAACGATGGTGTTGGGCTTAAACTCTGCCAAAATATTGACATACGACTTATCTTACACGAGCCTTGTAAAAGGTACCCAACTACTTGGTCAAATGACTATAGAAAACAAACTAAAAGGTTAAGTTAAAGACAGATCATTGCTCTCGAACATTCGTTCTCGGTTGACAGCTGGTAAAAAAGATTTTTCAATATTGTTCGACGAAAAAAAAAAACACATTAGACGTACAAGGTGCTTATTTCAGTTTTATACGTATCACAGTGATAGACGTTGTTATATATATACGTTGATAAAATCGTATTATGAATGACGAAAATTTTTTCGACGTGTTTGTTTCCGCTGTATTCGTTTTGGTAGACAAGCCAAAAGTAATTTCTAACACGAAACGAATAAAGCTAATTCGAATCTTTAGGGTAAAGATGGAGCAAAAAAGCAACCAAGAAACAAATATTATACCGTTTTTCAATCTCGATAATGGTTTTATTAATCCAATGCTTGAAAATCGATTCGCTTACTTTTACGTGTCGTTTACCCTTCGTTTTTTTTTCTGTTTTACTTGTTAACAAATCACGAAAAAAGCATTTCGCCGGAATCTTGACAATGTCGAGATTTTCCCATAGGATTCAATCGAGACATCTGCGTTAAGAGAAAATTATATCGTGGAAACCGAAGGAGTTTAATTTCGTTTGGATTTATGACGAGATAACACGAAGTCGGAGTTTCAATTGTCTTAGGTTATGGTAATTATTATCTTTGTCGATGGTGAATAATTAATGGATAATTTGGTGTTGATCTTGAGCCGAGGAAATGTAGGAAATTGTAGTATTTCATCATAGTTATGAAATTTTCAATTTTACTTCGAAGCAGTGGGATTTCTTTGAAAATATTTTCTTGCAATAATGATACACATGGGTAGATTTTTTACGTGGTAGAAAATAACGTCTTCATATTGATGGGCATTCGTGAAGAATTTCGCGAAGAAATTCCACGTATTTTTTTCCACGAAGCAACGACTACAAAAAATAGTGACTTGTATAGTTGAAAACGTAGCTAGGAATTTTTTAATACCGTTTTCTTATTAGTTCGTCCACGACAAAGCTCGAAAGAATGATTTTCTGCACTTTATTAAAACATCTACGTCACGAAGGAAAAAAAATTAAAAATATCTCTTCACCTTGGTTTACAAATCTGTCATACGAGGTGAACGTAGCTGTTTGCAGATTCAACGCGGCGAAGGAAGTAAAAAATAAACCGAACACTGTTAAGGTTGATCCTTATTTAAAAGCTATGTTTCGTAGCGATTTTAACGTCTGCCGCGTTCCGAATCTCCAGCCTTCAACTCAAACATACGTTCGCACATCTTAACGCTATAAAATCCAGACAACTGCGAAAATTACTTCCCTTTAGCGCTTTGTATTATCTGCAGCTTATTTCCTTCGAATTTTATCGGCGGCAATAAAACGCCGTTGCTGAACCGGCTCGTCCTCCATCTGTTTCCTAATTTCGTTTCTCCTTTAATCCCCATGAACCGCTAAAATTTATCGGTCATTATCAGGCCGCACTTGTTTCGATTATTATGGCCAAACTATTTAATAAATAAGTCCGGATTTGTTCGTATATTGTAACGAGCGTACAAACGTATGTGCTATAGAAAGAAAACTTTTTGTATCCGATAAGCTGTAATTATTTCATTGGACGGGTTTTGGGTTCCAGGTGAGTTATGGTTTCAAAAGTACCCGAGAGTTTTACGTTGGTTGTGAATGTTTTTGGGGTGTTTTGAGACGATGGTACATTCGAGTAAATAAGAGTTTTTAAAATTTTTTTCGAGATGTTGGAAGATTCTCGAAAAATATCGCTTACCTGTTGCATTAACAGAGCTAACAATAGTTTGATGGAATCTTGAATGAAATCTGTGAAGTAAATTGAGAATGAGGAGTTGAGGACTTGAACCTAAGAGCCCGTTGTTTGAATTGAGTGGGGAAATTCAACGAGTTTGATTCAAAAAAACAGTCTGAAAGAGGCCCTTTGATCTTTAATTACGCCATAATACATTTTTCGAGTGATTTAAGGACGTTGTTTCAACCCCCACTATTGCATTTGTCGAAGGGGACGTAGAATTTGAAAGTGAATTTTGATAACAATTCGTGAGTAAAATTACATCGCCAGAGTATTTAACAGGTAGTGAAATAGTGAAAATAGTGTAAAAGTAGTGATTTTACGAATAGGTTATGAAAGTAGTGAAAAAGTGGTGATTTTAAAAATAGATCATGAAAATATTCTTCACTATGCTTTCATAACAGATTTTTATTTATTTTTCACTACTTTCACGATCTACTTTTAGAATTTACTTTTTCACTATTTTTAAAATCACTATTTTCATAACTTTTTTTAAAATTACCATTGTAATTTTAAAAATAGGTAAAAAGTAATAAAAAAGTAAATTTTGTCAAAAAATAATGCAAAATGAAAAAAAAATTAACGCGAAATACTTTTGAATGAATCACGCAAAAATTGTTATTTTTTGGAAAAAGACTGGCAATGTTTTGCGAATTGGCAGCACTGCTGGAATATGAACGTCATGCATATTTTTTAAATAAGCTTTTAATGAGTTTATTTATGTATAATTTTGATTTTTTTTTAAACCGGCAATTTTTTTAATTTGAAATTTGACTTCGTGGAGAGGGGAGGTAGGGGGTAAAATTGAGAGGTTTTTGAAAATTTGGTGAAAAGGTATTGAAAAAGTAGTGACTTGGGGGGGGGTTGTCAAAGATAAATTCTAAAAAATTGCATTTTGATTTTAACGTTTTCATTTTATTTCGATCTTTCAAATTCTTATTTCGATATTTCAATACTTCCTTTTTTGCAACCTCTTTGTATATCTTCCAATAACAAGAAATCACGCCTCCTGAAGAGGATAAGATTAAACCCAAAATACGACTTGATTTTTCCAAATTATTTCCTCATTATCGATTTGTATTTACGATTTGAGAACGTAAATAAACGTCGACTTTTCATTGCCGCAAAACTAATCAAATACGCGCTAAAGAACATCATGAAATTTGTAACACGAAGCAAATCCCCATCGACATTGATGCCTACGAAACTTGTCACTTCTTCGATACACGATGCCGAAACCTTGAAAATTTCCCAACGACCGAATAAAAACCGCGAAATTAATCCCTGGGAAATTTTAAAGCAAAGAAAAACAAGCGTGTTTTATTGCCATTTCATTAAATAATTACGTGCGCAATTCCCGAGCCGACTACGAGAGTAAAAAATCAGCCGGAAGTCTCGCTAATTATTAATTACGTTGTTGACGCAAATTCGTTTTAAATTAGTTCGTTGTTTTGCGTCTGTTCTTGTTTTTTTCGCATTAGAAGGTGAATTTATGTAACAAAGGATGAATTATGTTTGCAGATTTTTAAAGTAAAAGCGAAGAGACGAAATAAAAAATTTTGGATTTGGTTTGGTAATATTTTTAACGACCACGTTTGTAAATCCCCTAAGAAATTTTGAAATTGAAAAACAGAATCAGAATTAACCGTATTAAGTCTATGGCCCTATCAGTTTTTCAGGTTCTTGTGAAGTTGTGATCGTTCGATCATCGATCGAAATCCGCGATTTGTGTGAAAACCATTACGTTCGAAATGCTTCCGAAATGTGACCCGATGTCAAAAAGTAAAAAAAGGAAAATCACCGAATGGTACTTTCATTTGGTAAATTGAATTTACTTCGAAATGAGAATAAAGTTGGTAGGTCAACTTTTTCCTTCGTACTTATCCCCGGCAACGTTGAGAAATCCAATTTCGAGTGTTATAAATTGTTCGTTTTGGGATTGTAAATTGTTTGCGGGCTTGCGACGCTTTCGCGTATGAGGCGGAGTAAAAACGTAAAAAATTGATTTTGGTATTTTTGCGAAAAATAACGAGACTGCGGTATTAGAAAGAAGGTACCAGCGGACGCATCCGTAATGAAAATTCTTCTTGGGAATTGCGTGAATTATGTATTGTATTTTCAATTTTTTTTCTCTTCTGTGGGCCTATTAATGATAAAATCCCTGTGGCGAATTGTAGCCCATTTCGTACTTTTTCGTAACATCTCGAGAAAACAGTTTCAATAATTACGAGTACACTAGTACGTCTGTGTCCTTGTTCAATATGCTATATTCGTCGAATAAACCGAAACAATTACAAACGGCTCATATCACTTCTAATTAAAGCTTTAGCATCCAATAACCGTAATTTATAACTTTACGGATAGCGATAAAGCAGAATAATAGCGTTCATATGCGTTGTGCAATGGTCGGATCACGACCTCCAATAACACGAACTAGCCTATTAAACGTTAAATCCGTATAAATGAGAACGGGCCACGGCCGAAGAGTAGGTTTATAGCTTCGATGAATTAATCATAGTCTAATTAGGAGTGGAATTCGCAATGACAATAAGTTTCAAAGGATATAATTTTCATTTGCCGAGGCAAAAAGGGCTAAAGCGTGTGACGCGTGAATCCAACTTGTCGAGTGCATCGCGTCACGTAACGAGCCGAATTTCCGACCGAATGGATATCGTTACCCCGCCATGATTTTTTCCACCGAGTTTTCTTTAGGTAAACCGAGCCGGACGCTTAAATTCGTTTTAATTGATTAGAGATGACGTGTCGTCGTTTTGCGGCCCAAAGTGTTGAAAGCTTTTTCAGCAATGGTCTGGGTAGCTTTTTGTAGCGCTGTCGAGTAAATTTATGCGAAATTAATTTTTTTCTCGTACGAAAAGACTTTTGGCCGTTGTCGTCGGTGCCACGTGCATAAACGCGTAAATTTGCATGGGGGAATGTTCTCAATAGAGTAAGTATGAAAAGTAACGCCACTGATCTTGATTTTTAATTTCGGTGAATTTTTGCTTCGTACGAAGTTTCGTCAAATTTCATCAAAAAGCTTACATTCAGGAGAATTTTATTGCTTATGCAGATAAATTATTATAAAATTTAAAAATAGTAAAAAAATGTTGATACGAGACATGTTCTTTTGTGAATTTCTAATAACTTTCGTTTCAACATTTTTTTTCTCAAGTTACCCCCAATCTCTCAAAAACACCCCAACTAAATTATTTTGTCCGCAATGCTAACAATATGACGAAAATAACTGGCAAAATTTTTAAGAGATTTGAAAAAATTATTACGTATAACAAAAAATGTTCCTTACTCAATTTGCAGCAATTTAAAAAATTTTTTTTGGGTCGCCCGAAAATAACGAATAATTATAGAATTAAAATTCCAATTTTTGCGCCGTCGCTCGTGTCGTCTTTTAAAAAATCAATTCATGTTCGGTTTCAATTTTAGCCAATTCTTCAATCATACTCGAACAAAGGAAAAAATAAAAAATTCATCACTCTTATTTTTAATAAACCCGCCAAATAAATAAGCATTAACGTCATTAAGAAGATAACATAAATTAAAGAATCTGTAATGTATTTGAAAACAGAGCGCGTACTCGCAACGATGAAGTACTTCGTATAAACTTTAATATAAAATTTTCCCAGCGTTGGATTCTTTCTAACAAGATGCATTATTTTAATATCTTTTCATCTCGTATTTCTGAAATTAGTAAACGATTAATATTAAAAAGGGCGATTTCAGTTTGCCGAGCTGGTGACGTCATTCGACGTCTAGACCCAGGAACAGTTACAAAATTACGCTCCGAAGCGACCCCCTTCCAGAACATTAACGCGGTAGCACTTGAAATAAGTTTTTGGAGGATACGATTCGGCGAATTATTTCGCTTCGTCGGTAAATAGGAATTAATAACCTAAGAAGAGGGATTCGTCGATTCTAATTCGTATATTAACGTTTTCGATACACTACAGACCGAAGATGGTACAAGGGAGCCAATTAATTATCATCTTTCACCCTTTTATATATCGTACCGTGGTTATATCACGTGATTCGTGATCCTTATCTTGTAACAGTTTCATCGCTTAAATGCGCCAACAAACGAATTTCCATTCTAATTAGTCTTCTCGATCCGGTATCACAATTTCATATGCTTGCGAACGTTTTCTATTACATCGTTTTCTCGTAACTGTTGAACGTTCAATCTTTGTAAAAAAAACGAGCACGCGCGAGAAGTATTTTTTTGAAAAAAGTATCCAATAAAATGCCTACCTTTGTGAGATTTTTCTTGCGCGTAAAACGAACGAGAGAAAAAAACGTCGTAGTTACCGAATAAATGTCCATCGGTGGCTAAAAGTTCAAAAGGGAACTTAACCACGAACACATGTACTTTAAAAGTCGACATTTATATAGCTACATAGACCCTCGACCCGTGCCAACAGTGAAAAGGAATGAGTTCGTATATATCAAGAGACAGGGTATCATAAATTGCTCTTTTACTCTGAAATGGTCATTTAAGTGCAAATAAAAGAAAAAACTCGGTTTCATTACCTTCGCCGCTATTGTTATATTTCTGTTGAACGTTTATGTTCTTATTTTAAAAACGTTATCTGGATTTATGCTATGTTCGTCTTCCATACCCGTAGAGATGTGTACGTTTGCGGAAAAAAAATTCCATTGTTAGTATCCGCCGTTCGTATCGTGTTGGAAAATGCGAGCTAGTTGGTCCGAGACCTCGTATTTTGTACTCTTTAGGGTATTGAGATGTGGACGAATTTTATTGTTAAGAGGGTGCTACGCGTACCGAGATAAAGGATGAAAGGTTTCGTCAAGTGTGGTATTAAAAGGTCCGTGAACTTGGATGAAATATATTCGTAGACTCGTACTTCATTCCTGTACGGAATGTGGAACGTTTTCTTTATTTTTCAGCTTTACGTGGTCGTCAGGAATGATAGAAGGTTTTAGACGAGCGAATGATAAGCTGTAAATATGTTACGAATAAATCAAGCTTGAATTTAAATTACAATATTTTCGGGAATTTTGTAATTTTTGCGCGTTAAAAAATTTTTTTTTTCGTCTGTTTACCTATTTTGTGTGTTCACGATAATGTTATTAACTACATATTTAGGAGTTTTAATAAAATTTTTTCGGCGTAATTTGTAGTATTTCAATTTTGCTTTTTTCCCGGAAAATATTAAATAAAAAAATATTTTTTTTATAGGAATAACTAAATTAGCAATTAATTATTTGCTCGGTTTAGTGACATTTTTTTGAGTAATTTTTCGAGGTTTTGTAATAATTTATTTCAATTTTATTATTATTTTTTTTTTAGAAAATATTAAATAATTTTTTTTTCTACAGGAATTATGTATTAAATTAGCAGAGTCAAAAATTACTTTTCATGAGCGAGGAGGGAGTGGGGACTTGAAAAAATTTTAGTATCCCGAAGATCTTATATTTTTGAAATTTAATGAATTTTTCATAATAATGTAAAATTATAATATTTATCGATTTTCTTGAGTAATATTTTATTATTTTCGTTATTCTGGAAATTTCAGCAAGATTTCGATTTCTATTTTAAATTTCAATGTAGCTGGAAAAGCAAAATTCAATTTTCTCAACTGGAATGACGTGTGAAGTGGCCCAACGCTCGAAGAAGACTGACGATCTACGCTGTTGTTTGCATCCCCCACCACGGCATAGTCGATTGCGTTGTTTGGTGGGGACTCGTCGCGTTGAATGATTGAAATAGGCGGAAATTGCCTATATTATCAATTACATTACGTGAGAATTTCCGGGCTTTTTTAGAAAAGTCGACTACGGGGTAAAGTACCCCCTTGCCCTCTTTTTTGCCAGCTCCACTTGAGCACAAAATTACATATTTTTAAAATTAATATCGATTCTTGGGAATTGTGATTTATCACTTTAATCAAATTTGGAAAATTTATTTGTGCCGAAGGAAATAGAAATCGGACGACTGGGTATTGAGATAAAAGTCCAAGTGGAATTTCAGCATTTTCGTTGAAAAAGCGCTTCATTAAAAAACGGCAATTTTTTTCGACACGTGATGATCCTAAAGAAAGGTGTCACTGATTAAAACATCAAAATTCCTAAATTACCTTGTTTGCGAAAATAAGCTCCTCGATGAGTTAAAAGCTTCTGAAATTTTCTTGATTTAATGTTGCGTAAGGCTTTACCTTCATAAATGGGTTTTATTACAGATTCGTTTTCTTTTCTCTTTTTTTTTTCATAAAGAGCATCGAAAAATCCTTTTTTACGAGAAGTAAATTTTTACGACGTATTTTTGCCTAGACACGGTAAAATTCTTCGTTGCTTTCGTCGCTATGCCATTTTGATTGGTATATTCATCGAATAAGAAAAACTTTATCAAGGTTAAGGCTACGGAATTTTCCAACTGCTTGCGTCCCAGGACCAGAAATCATTTGAAAATCAAGATTAACTAAATGTATTTCCATTCTGGTAGAGCGACTCGAAGCAGTTGTGATTTAATTTACTGACCGTATATACGATGGAACGGCCATCGTAGTTTATTTTTATCGTTACGTTTGATCTCGTGTAGAAAAAAAGCACTAAAGAACAAGACTACTACCGGGATAGAAGTAATGGCTGGTTTTATGATTCTCAACGTGCTATAGGCATTTAGGTAATAAACTCGTAGCGGATAAAGTGATGTGCATGACAAGATACTTTCGAGCGAAATATTAACGTCGTTCTCGTATAATTTTGCAAAGCCGATCGAAATGCAGAAAAAGCTCGAGTTTTTCCAAAACAAAGGTAGTAAACGAAAAAACTACCTTCGGAAACAGAAACGCGTAGAATTAAAGTTCAATTCGACAGAAAATTGATTTAAATGCGAACTAATCCCTTAATTCATTTTACGGATTAGCTAGTTTGTATTTTCCACTCAACGGAGTAGTTTAATATCAATAATACGAAGGCAAAAAGCGCACAAAATACTTCACAAGTTGAATTTATAAAGTAACCTATATCGTAACGGGAAACTGATAATGAGGAAGGGAGGCGGGCATAGGCAACTCCGACATCGAGTTAGGGTTCGTCGGCGGCGTTCAGTTAATAGAATAAGTTGTGTAACGAAGTAAACTTTTCGCCGAAACGGTATTTGTTTAAGTTAACCATTAACATACACCAGATCAACTGATGTTAAAAGGTTAACTCGAAGACCGGAAGAGTTCGCAGATGCGATGCACAACTGTGTTTAATATTGCTCTCGCGATAAAGAAAACTTGCTGCAGAACGGATGTATGATTTCGGATTAGCGTAATTAATAACGATGGAGTTAACAAAAAGGTCTTGATTTTCAAGGTGCGTCGAAGCCGTTGACCTGATGATTATACGCAACGTCCAAGTTCTGATGGGATGCTGGCATGAAAGAAACACGAATAAGTTGGGATGCTCTGGAAGGATTTCAATTGATATTTCAATTTCAATATTTCCGTCATTATATTTTGACTTTGACATCATAATATTGTCACCATGAGGTCGCCATTACGTCATGACATCACGATGTTGTCATGAGATTACTACAAAGGAAGAATTAAGTTGCGTAGGGATCGTTACGTCACAGTGAGGTCATTAGGATATCGTAACCAGATCACTATAAGGTCATCACGATATTACAGAGTAGATGCACCGTCATCATTTGGCCTCCATGATATCATAACATTGTCACCATGACGTCACAATGACATCCCAGCGTTGTCAGTGTCAAGAATTCTGTGACGTAATAACATTGCCATCACAAGGTCATCACGACATCAGGGACATTCTCATGACAGCGTTGTCATGAGGTCACTACCAAATAGAACAAAGTAACCTTGATCACTAAAGCATCACAGTGAGCTCACTGGTCAGTGGTCACTACAAGGTCACAATTTGTCCGCCATGATATAACGTTGTCAAGGTGAGCTCACTATGCAACGCAGCGTTGTTAGCATATCATCATGACGTCATAGCGTTGTCACGATGAATTCACCACGACACGTTGATTCATGATTTTTGGGGTTTTAGTGGTATTTTTGATTGTTTGGGGTAGTAGACTTACGTTTAAGGGAGAAATCACGCAAAATGACGAAATATCGGGAATTTTGTTTTTTTGCTTTTTTTTTTGGTTTTGCACAAATCTCTTGAAAAATAAAATTACCTACGTTTTTCCAGACGTATTAATTTTATATCAAAATTGAACAAATATTTTTATCCACGCGACGATTTTTTTTTCACGATTATAAAATTTCATTCAATTTGAGAGTTACACCAGGTAAACCAAAACGAAAAAAAAAATCACTCAGCTGCAAAAATCTATTCTCCATCGCTCATCGCAAAAAAAAGCTAAAAAAATTGAACGCGACGATATTAGACGAAATCGAGAGACGTGGAAAAACGACTCTTAATGCTTTTAAAAACTGATTAATCTCGAGTCTTCTTGTAGATGGCGAGATTTTCACTTTAAAGCTTTCGTTTAAAGTTAATTTTGACATTTTAGAATTCTTTCAACGTTTTCAACCGTTATTATTGATTAACGTTTATACACCTATACATAAAAACACGTTTTTATTGCTTTGAAATGTTGAACGGTGAAAATAGTAACGTACGTGACCTGAAATTATCGGTTTGCGGCTTTAAACGCGCCTCTTCTCCGGAGTACAGAGGTTATTTCCTTGGCACAGGGGATCGTAGGGTGGCATTATACCGAGGTGTCTCTTTACCGAGGGGGAGGGCGGGTAGCGCTGAGACATCTTTCGCACTATAATGAACCCAACCTTCATCTTTTTTTCGGCACGCGGCGTCAAAACAGTGCATCTCTATCGAGACGCCTTATACTGGAGATTTTTCATAGGCGCAGGCGACTTCCTTCGTATTAATTATTTAGGCGGCTTGATAAGAAAACCTTAACACGAACATCGGCCATAAGATATTTACAAGACTTTCGAATTTCCGATGCTCATGTGTTGCAGTGGTTCCCCATATTCGATGTACGAGTAAACCCATCGAAGGAGAGAAAAATGAAACGTGGAACGTATTTGAAAATTCAATCTAGACGAAGTACGTAGGCGAGTTGTACTCGGCGAGGTAATATTTTACGCGGTAACGTAGATCAAAAAGTACACCTGACGTTTACTCGTTTAACCCTTCGGTGAATCTAAATTTTGAATTTTCTCATTTTTCAACAACGCGTTTCCGCAGTTACAGCTGTTTATGAACGATGGATCCGAAACATGGGGAAAATTTTCAAGAGATTTTTGAATTTTTAACGCCGCCGGGTTTCGATGATGGTCGTCTGAGTAGAATTTACGATACGTTTGAAGTGAATGAAATTAGAGAGAAATTTTTCCATGTTTTTTGCTAGTTCGATTGATCCATCTTTGGTGAAATTTTTATTAATAAAATTACACGAGGAAATAGGAGAAAGAGCTGATGAAAATATTACGGAATTAAATTCAACCTTTTTAAACAAATTGCAAATTTTTTGAAAAAATAAATTTTGACTTTATGACCATTTAAAATTTGTTCAAATTTGACGTAGGTACTCCTTTTGCCCCACTTACAACGGTTCTGCTCTTGACTCTAAGTGATGAACATTTAAAAAATTTCAAACTCTTCTACTCTTTGCCTCCCACGATGATCCTGAATTTAGATAGCTTTATTATCTCATTTCCATCTTTTTGGATGAATTGAAAAAATTATGAAAAAAATTTGCCAGCAAAGCAGCACAAAATGACAAAATTTTGTTTCCAAAAACAATGGAAGGGGAAAGTCGGGGAAGACAAATTTTTGAAACGATTTTTTAATTTTAATCAGAAAAGTTTATGGGAAATTCATTCATTTTATTCAAAATAAATTTTTCACAGATTTTTCTGACTAAATTGAAAAAAATCGGTTATAAAGTTCATTGCTCTTTGTTTTGTTCTATATTGTTCAAATTTTCTTTTTGTTTCTTTTTTAGTAATTTTTTTATTCGCTAGATATAGAAAAATAGATTCAATAACTTACTAGAGTAGAGTTTTGTAGAGGGGAGGGTGAGGGGGAGCGAGTAATGTTTGTCCCTGGACGGCAAATTCCTTTGCGTAACTGTCCAGAAGCAAATATTGAGTTGGGAAGAATTCAGCTCAACCTTGCTGATCGAGTTTCATCGAAATTTCCAAATTTTCCCTAAACACCCCATACACCCCATTATCGAATTTTTGGATAAATCAAAATTACAAAAAAAAATCTTGAAATTTACGTTTTTTAATTTTTTTTTTCATGATTAATTACTCGAAAAAAAGTGCAATACGTATTTTCATGTTTTCGTGGAAAGTGGTTAGTAAATTTTTTTAAATTCAAAAATTGAAAATTAAATTTGAATTGATGAAAATTTGTTAAGAAAATTTTTTCAAGTTGTTTTTTCCAAAAATTTTAATTTTGTGCTCGTGACGGATACTTTTCAAGTTGTGTTATTTGGATTTCAGAAATAGAAAAATCAATTCTAAACTCTACCTGGCTCAATTTCTTTTCTAAATCTTTTTTGTTTTTCTCACTTCAAATGTCACAGTCCAACTCACCTGAAAAAAAAAACAAATTAAAAATTAATTTACAAATGTTCGTGTCTCGAAAATTTATTAATTTTACGTAAATTTTTCTCAACGCGAGAAAATCGTCATTAAGAAATACACTCGTCGGCGAAAAACAATCAAGATTAGGCAACATTTACTCTTTTACATCTGGTAACCAAGTACACAACAAAGATCGAGGGAAAATTTTTACAAAAAGGAACAAACGTTGAATTTTTAATTACACGTCTTTATATTTTTTCTTGAGTCGTTTTTTCAAATGGCGTTTTTCCGGCGTATTTTTTTTTTTAATTATTTCGTATTCGAAAAATAAATTTTATTGCTTCGTCGTGTCAAAATTACTAGTTTTTGATTATAATTACACAAACGCTTCTTTTTTTAGTTCGAAAGTAAGTTTTAATTGAATGAAAACACGCGACGGTTTTTATTAAAAAAAAATTGTCGAAAGCGGTGAAACGGCGATGTCGAAATGGAAATTTTTCAAGTACGTCGGAGGTCGAAGAAACGCTCTCAATGAGGGTTTGCGAAAATTTTCGCAGCCGCGGAATAACGACTGCGATATTTAACACGGCCGTTTGAAAATTTATTAATTTCCTTAGTCGAAACGTATAAACCGTTAAATATCATAATCGCGTACGATTCGTAGTTGCTCTTGCCTGAGGCGGCATTTGTTGGTGATTTTATACGCGAACGAGATGTTTACTTAATTTTACGATTAACCGTTGGCGTATTAATGGTATTCGCTTTTATGACTATTTTATCGCGTAAAAGTGAAAAACGAGGAGGTGTCAGCTGCTGCGTACACTTATGTCCGAAAATGAAGCCTTTAAGCCTGTATTGTTGACGCGTAAAAGGTGTTAAATAACAATTTTAATAATATTTTAATTAATGCTTATGCGGTCACTTCGCCGAGGCTTATGCGACAGTTATATGAAATGCAAATTCGCTGACATGAAATAACGCGTAGTCCTATATCGTATCGTATAACGCCATAGACGTAATTTCGATTTAATTAACGATACACGTACATTATATACGTAAAGTGCTGTTAGGTGGATGCACCGTCAAATGTACCACGTTGCGAAAGATTAGTAAATTTCGTAGCCTAAATTAATTTTATAAATTGAACCGAGCGCATGATTGTTGCGATCTTGAAAGACATGAATATTCGCAGACTATTAAACAGCGAGAATTCCCGTGAATTTTTACATTTACTTGAAATAATAGTTTATATTCAACTTTACAGGCGTAGGTGTTGGTACGCATACACACGACTTAAATATATTAAAGGATGAAGGAACCAGGAACACATTGTAAGTTGCTGTTGAAGAAGTTGACGAAGAACAAAATACCATCCAGGTAATAAAATTTTCAAATCGTATTCACATTGTACATACGTATTAGTTAAAAAGCATGACTCGTAAACATTTACACATTAAAACTGCCTCCGAATACAAAACTTAATGGCGGATTGTTAAACGAAATCCCATTAAAAGTGTTTACCCCATCGAAAGGTTTTTTTTCTGTAACCAAACTGAATGGAACTGTTTTTCGACTAATTTATGCGATATTCACGAAAATTCCATCGGTGGTATTTCTTTGATGATTTTTATACGGTAACGCGTTCGCCTCTTGTGTAAATTTCACCTTTTGCGTTGCCCTTTGAAAATACACCGCGTACTAATAATTTACTTAGCCGAATTAATTGATCGAGGTTATAAATTTGGAGTTTTTCATTATACGTCGGCCGTGGTAATTTAAAACTTTGTGAGATTAATTTACATTCCGCGGTTTATAAATTTATCGGATTTTTGGCGTCGAGGTGTAAAGATCGTGAGATTGGAGTTATTTAAAAGCCTTTGTATCGAGATGTTCGGTATTTGTGGTTTGTTGATTACGATCATTCGATGAGTTCGTTTATTTGGATTTGGTTATTAAAAGTTTGCGATGGTTAATTTTTGAAGATTTATGGAAATTCGTTTTGGCGGTTTGATTAATTTATATGTAGATGATGAAGTTGTGGAGGTGGGAAAATCGCGGTGCTGAGTTTTACTGAAAATCCTAACGTCGTAGGGTTCAAGTTGAAAGCATCTGTAGTGTGACCCGGGGGAACTAAAGGCTTTTGGATAACTAAGGAAATATTTTTGGGAAAAGAATTACGAGGAAAGAAATCACTCAGGAAGAATCGACTAGCTCAAGAAAAAGGAATGGAGACAGGGTAGGTGGCAAAAGTTGTGAAAATAGTGAAAAAGTAGTGCAAGAATGGAAAAATCTAAAGATGATGAATATTTTTGAAAAAATTACTCGAATTGTTCATTTTCGATAAATGATTGGCAATTTTTTATGAATTGGCAGCACTGTCCAAATATGTGATGTCATATATATTTTTTTTAAATTAAGCATGTAATGCATTTATTTTTTTTATAATTTTAATTTGATTTTTTTTAATTACAAATTTTTTCCTAATCTAAAATTTGACTTCGTTTATGCGAAGGGGGGGGGGTTGAAGTTGAGAGGTTATGGAAAATTTCGAAAAAAGGTAGTGAAAAAGTAGTGATTTTCAAAGAAACAACTCTTGCTTTCATCTTTCACGTTTCTCTTCCTTTGAGGTTACTCAGTATCTTAATTTAAGTTCAAGTGGAAATTTGATGAAGCATGAAGGAAAATTCTCTGAATGCAAATTGTAAAATTTGAAATTGATAATGAAAATCACAAATTGAAAATTGTTGTTCGTTTTACTGATTTTTTCGAGGTAGATTCTGGTTTTTTGGATTTTGCAATAAAAAATCTATACTTAATCAACTTGAAAATCTGTCGCAATCCAGATTCTAGATTCTGGTGAAATCCGTGTTAAAAAAAAAACATAGCTATTATTTATCATCGTTTTAGATTTTCTTTCCATTTGTAGTTCGATTTGCAACGTCATACGTCGCGTTATTTACGTAACAGACTTTTTCCGTTTTTGGTGAAAGCATTTGCAACGGAAGTAACTGCTGGCAACGTTGAAATCGAATACAACCATTATTGGAAATGATGAAATAAAATGTAAATATAAGTAAATACTGAAAATTATATTAATTCGTTTCTCAAGGAAGAGAAAAAACGAATATAAATTTTATACTCTGGAGACAAACGTGAAATTGAAAATATCATATGCGAGATTTCATAAAACGTATAATAAACGAGATGAAATTAAAATTTAAAAAGAAGAAAAAACAAAGACGTGATTGCGAAAAATACCAGAGAAAGAAATCAGCGAAAAATAACGTCGAAGCTTCGAAGAGAGCGGAATATTGAAAATACGTCTAAATCCATGAATATTTTACAATTCGAGAAATAAATTCTAAAGTCGACGAATTCGAGTGTCAATGACTTTTAAATAAATACTCCGAAAGGTGCTTTTTCGTAAATATTGAAAAAAAAAAATCCACCAAGCTTTCGAAGACGACTGCAATCGAAACGATTATGCACTTTTCCAAAAACACTCCAAGTGAAATAAAAAATGCATGTATTTTTATAAAGACGATATTACGTAGATTCACCGAGAGACAACGAAATCTTCGAAACGATGCCTACGACAATGGCCAACCAGGCGTAGAACTCGCCAGAAAATAATTTGGATACCATCGGTGGTCGTTTTGGATAGTTAATACGAATGTGCAAACACGTCACGATTTGCTCATAAAGTATCGAGATAATTTCTAGGAAACGAAATCCCTTTATTCGCGTTACGAGCTATATTTCGCGAAAGTTAAAAGTTATATATTTCTCACTTTTCAAATACAATCCAAACATAAAAGAAGAAGTTAAAGTTGGCAGTGTAACGCATAGCCTGGAACTTGCGGGTTTTCCCCTTCGTTCGCGAACACGTCCGGTTTTTACTTTCGATGTGGTCCGCTATATGGAAACATTTAAAGCCGAATACATTTTCAAAAGTTGGGACTTTTACGGTGCTTTTTTTTTCTATAAACGAGAACCTCGGTCGAGAAAGTTTTCTTATAACGTGCAAAAAAATGTTTTATTTTCCGCAACGAGTATTTTTGTCATTCATAAATAAGCTACTTTGAAGTTTTATATTTTACGAGCTATAATAAAACGTAATCAGGCGACGTTGTTGATGAATTATTGGCAATTTTATATTTAACGATAAATTAATAACGGTGAAAATTTTCCACTTTTATCGAGTTCGCATTTGTTCGTCATTTAAATATTGACCCGCCAACGATTAATTTTTCACAACGGATTTTAATTTTTAAACGGGCGAATTCCTGTTTGAAAATAACTTTTGATGGGTTTATGCGAAATTCCCTTAGGATATTTTGCGAGTTATTTTAACGTCGAGTTGGCGATCGCGGAAAATTCCAAGTTGCAGTTCTGCCAATCGTTGCGTAGATTTGTCAAAGTAATGAAAAAAACGCACACGATGTTGATATTATTAGAACGAAAGCGCTTGAAAAAAAATCCAGCATTGCGATAACCTTTTTTAATGAATATTTACACGTATCGAGAATGTGTTTTTCAAGTGATGTCATTACGGAGTATATGAGTGTACTGTGAATTTATGCTCCGGTGCGTTTCTCTTTTATTAAGGGCGAGTATTCATTTTTTATGATTTTTCTCGAGCGAGGTGGAGGGAGGCGACAATGAGACGGATTTATGAGACGATAACTCATACGAATGAAGTGAAAATTGTTCGGAAATACAGATATCGAATCGTTGGAGCAAAAATATCGTAAAAATTGTGGTCAACGTGGACACCGAAAAGGAATCGAGTGTAAGCGATGAATCTACATGTGAATGAGATAAAACGTACGACAGAGCTGAGCTGCGTAAAAAAAGAAATTGCGAGTAACGTATTAATTTTCAGTGAGAAGATACTATTTCTTCATTCAAGAAAAATAATCATTAAAATAATGCGACAGAAGTAATGTTTTTTAATTGCGGTTGAGGTAGGTCAGTAAAAGATTGCCAATAATTAACAAATAAATTCTCAAAAATAAGTTAAATATTGACGCAAAACATCATTAAAAACAATAAAAAGTGATGAAAAGTTGACTACTCCAACGCTCGAAGAAGACTGACGAGTTGCGCCGTTGGTTACTTCCCCCACCACTGTGTAGTTAATTTTGTTGTGTGGTGGGGAATCGTCGCGTCAAATTTATGAAAGAGGGGGAAATTACTTGTATTATTAAATTACTTGTATCACTAAATAACTTGAAAGTTTGTGGTCCATTTCGGGAAAGTCGTATCCCCTTGCCCCCTCTCTCTTGACAACTTTAAAAATATGTACGATAAATGATCTGAAAAATGATGGAAAATGGAAAAAAAAAATCTTTGAAAGAGCTGTTGCATTGTAAATTTATTCAAATTTTAATTTGTTAAACAATTTCTTTTAAATTGGTGATGACCTCATTGATTGGTTTTGCTTTTATTCTGACCAATCATGACCAAAAATTTTCGATGTAGGCCTGTAAATTTGCTAAGTGAGGTTTTTTGTCTTGGATTGATTGTTTTCATACTTTTTATCGCCTTTTTACTGGAGTAAAATTTTTCGATAAATTTGATTTCCTCAGTTCAGATGAAAATTTTGGCAAAGCTATTCCTTTGACACATAAAGTAATCGAGGTAACGAAGAGAAGAATGTTTTTTAATTTTAAATAAAATTTAAAAAAAAGTTGTTTATTATTATTTTTTCAAAGAGTTTGCATAGATTGGAAGTAAGGGAAATCGGTGGATAGCTATCGATGTTGAAAGGATTTTTTCCGTGTTTTAGAAAAGGAAGCACAGCGCCTGTGTTCGATTTGAAGCGAAAGCTCGCGAACGTTTTGTAAAGCATTAGTTGTAAAATAATTGAGCAATAAATTGAGGGGTCAGTTTGAAAAATAACCGTGGCCAAAAAAAATTTATTGTTCCTGAAAGTAAATTAAGTAACAATATTTTTTTTTGACTTTTGTTACTTTTTAAACTGACTCCCCAATTTTACAGTAATTGAGAAAATTTATTGATTTCAAAAAAATATTTTTTTTAATTATGTAATTCGGCCCATCATCATTCGGCATTTTTACTTCGCTGAATTCAACGTCAAAAATAACGCTAATATGGAAAATATTATGTTAAATCCATCAAGTTATTTTTTCCACGATTTCACCAATATTTTGAAAAAATTTTCATTACGGGAAGTACCTTATGATGAATTTATGAATTTTTTTCAGAACGTGCCTCGTAGCTCGTTTCTGTCACATTTGTCAAGTATCAAAAAAAGTTTCAGCTTTGAAGAAAAAACAAAATTATTCGCAATTTGGCTGCTGCAGAAAAATTTAGTAATAAAAGTTGGTAAATTATAAGAATTTTTTTCTTGGGTGTAAAATTCTCGTGTATTTCTTTTTAGTACTTTAAAACCTCCTTAAATATTTACCCTTTTGGGACACGGTGGAAAGTTTTGAAATCTCGTAAATTTCAATGTATCTGCGTTATTTCGTCGCTAATTCTTTTGGTGAAATAGCGTCTGAGAAGTTTCGGCGTTATTTTTCCTGAGCGTGTTTTTTTCCAGTGAAACGATCGGTTGTACTATCTGGTGCTAGAGTTGATACGACGATACGAGGGCGTTGAAACGAGGAATTGGACTGTTTTAGAAAATGTAATAGCGATGGGCTTTTTTCCTAATGGAAAACGTTTAGTTTTTTCAACGTTAATACGCTTTCGATGTTGGTTTTTTTCCGCTATGTCGAGTATCGAGGTTTTTTTTTGTCATTTTGCCGAATCTTTATGTAATAATTCCGTGTTTTCGGAGGCTCGAGAAAGTGTCGGATTAAGTGCTGTGGTCGTTCGATCTGTGTGATCATTTTTATCTTGTGTCGTGTGAAGAAGAGATTTGCGATGTTTTTTCGAAATCGACGACAAACTGATTGCTGCTGTTTAATCTTCAAAAAAGATTGTTACTTATTTTTTTCGGGAATTTTTTTCAGAAAAATAATCTTAAAATTGAAGCGCTCCATTAGAAAATTAACGCAATCGATTATTAATTCGAAATGCATCGTGTTCATAAAAACAACAGTTTCGCTACGATAATATTCAAATCGATACAAAGTACGTTGAAGAGGGTTAAATACAAAACAGTCAAATTGCATTAACTATGCACGAATGACCTACTGTTTGATTGGTTTTTCGTATTTCTACGCAATCCTATGGTCATCGAAATCAAACAAAATATCGCCAGAGCCGAATATATTCTTAATGAAACCGTACATCGAAACTAGCCACAATTAGAAAATTCAAAAGTCACCCCTTTTATAACCATCAAAGAGATCTTTGATAATAGTCTTTCGATCCGGAAAGCTCGGTTATAATTACATCGAATTTAAATTCAACTACGAGGTAATTTATGCCCGAAAATATTCCCCGACCAATTAGGAATTTAAATTGTTTTCGAATTATTTGCATATCTTGTCTCAAAAAATATCCCAGTTTTGTTTCCTTTTCTTTCAAAAGAGAATAAAAAAATTATCTCGTTATTTTTTTGTATCGCTAATTACAAAATACAAGCGAAGTCGCAAAAGGGGTTGAAATATCGAGTTCTTTTTTCAAGTTGAAATAAAAACGAGATACATAGATGCATGTATGCGTGAAAGTATGCACGCGCCTGCGATGAAAATACGAACATCGTTAAAGGTACATAAAAGGAATGGCTCAAAGGAGGGTTTTACTGGCATGCGACACATATACTACTTCGGTATTAAAACTAAAATATAAAGCGCGAAAGGTGTCGGTACTTAACAGATACGTCTTTTTTGTTTGCTTATACATTCTCGCCACTACGTAAGAGGTTGTGAGTATTGAATGAAAGACGAAGAAAGAACGAAAACCTTGGCGATATTCGCCAAGACGAAGAAGGAAAGATGAAGTTAAAGTTGAAGCTCTTGCAGTTTCAAAAGAGCCAGTTCACTATCGTTATGTAAATATTCTGAATAGCGAATGTCGCCGTTAAGTGTCTATGTGTTGGTAACTCGGTATATAGCTGCGTGTCTTGTTTAAAAAAGGGTCTGTAAATCTATCGTTAAGATATAATCCTTCTTTTATGGAGGTGTAAAGCGTATCTCAAATACCTTTTTTTGGGCGAGGGCATCTTTTACTGACAAATTATTTACTCATATTGTTATATTTACATATAACGAGAGAAAAAAATAACATAAAAGTCTTATTGGTAATTTTCACTTAACTCTGTGTGTTACACAGTAATGAAAAAGTATAGCGTCGTTTTATGGCCAACAGCTCGTTGTATTCTCAATGAAGACAAATTTTAACGTAATTTTAATTTCAACGCACGCGTTCACATTTATAATGGCTTACAAGCGGCGTTATTATCGGAATGAATGGAAATAAAAGAACAATACTATTGTCATTATAATTGTTTTTTCCCCTCCCTCCTTGTAGCGTCGTACGCCACCAACGACGAGCTCGTTCGACGAATAGTTTCCTGGTAATTAACACCTTTTCGCGATAAGTGTTTTCTATTGGGTTTTATGATACAGTAATTAGCGCAGACAATGACGCCTTTTGTAGGTTCTCATCGCGATTGCTTTTTCGAGGGAATTTTTGTTTTCGTGTTTGATTAAGCGTTGAAATGATGTTTGAATTTCGCATTGCTGAGCCGTCTTAGAGTCTCCAGCGCAATTGTACTTTGTCCAGAATTTTAAAAATGCTCCAGAAACCGTTCGCTTGAGTTGAGCAATTTAAAATATTTATCTATAATTAAATCTACCTAAAATATTACTTTTACCGGGCAAATAATTTAGACCAGATATACTATGGATGGGGGATTCTCACGAGGGAGAAAATTTAAGCCCCTGCCTTTCGCCAATGATGCCGCGATTAAATCGCAATTCCTGTGGAGAGGAGGTTGAAGTATTTACGTGTGTTCGAAAAGTTAAATAACAAAAGCGTAAATAAGTGTAAGACGTAATGTATTCACATAAACAGGTAATCACAGATTCAAAAATTGTTCCCACTGGTATTGTGGTTACTCCACACACGGCGGACGAACTTCCGTTACGCCCTTGCGAGACACGATGATCCCACTGGTGTGGAGGGGAAAGAAGTTGTGAGGAAAACGAAAGTTAACCTATATGTTTGCAAAAGTGTGCTAAATTGCAAAATAGCGAGGTTTCGCAATTTCGCGAATTTAGCGTTAAAAAGTAAAAAAGGTTGTATTGAGTAAAATCAAAATGAAAACAGTAGTTAAGCAAAACGTAAAAGCGAGCAAGTCGCAATTTCACGTAGATGAATGAAAAGATAAATAATGTAAATTTGTAAAATAGCGAACAAGTCGCAATTTCACGTGATGGATGAAAAGAGAGGTAGATAAAATGCAAAAGAGCGACGAGTCGTAATTCCGCTTTAAGAAAAAGTGAAAGGAAAGTAGATAAGGAAAACTGATAAGGCACGAAGGCGTCGATCGGTTGATCGATCAGCCATTAAATACCATCGCGCGACACACTTTATGAGCGAGTAGACCGCTGGTTCGGTTCTATTGGCGTCGCGCGACGGTCGGCTGATCGATCCCCGTCGACGTCGAAGTGTTTTTCTTTTTTTTTTTATTTGGTTTACGTAATTTTGCGAATTTAACCCGTTGCAACTGATTTAAAAAAAAAATTGTATTCGTTAAATTACCACGACTGGAAGCCGAATTAATTTTGTCAGTATAATTTGAAAGAAAAAAAAAAAACAGCAAAGACGTGCCACCATGATGTCATCACACGTCACTATGACATGTAACGACAAGTGCCAACCATGACATATCATCATAATATGCCACCCATAATATGTTCACATGTCGCTCATGACCATGACATGTCACTATGACAAGGATGCATCATCATAACATGTCATTGACATGCTGTTCCTTTTCTCATTTTCGATTGACTCTGATCAAATCAAATTCCCTTCCTGGCTCAGTACTCGAGGAACCTCAATCCTCCGTCGTCGAAATTTCCATCAGGATTTTGACGATTTCCAACAAAATCTATTCCTTCGACGCGGTTATACCCTCAATATCGATCGACATCTGCAGAGGATAATATCACTGCCGGGTGGAATCCCCTGAATTCCTTAATATAAGAATCCTTAATTTTTTTTTAAGGTTTTCTTTTCCACGAATAAATATTTGTTTTGGGTTGGTGGAATATTTTGGCCTCGAGCTGAGTAGTGTCACCCAGCAGTTTCCTATTCAATGTACAAAAGGTAACCCCATCATTGGATGGAATCCTCTGAATTACTAATAATAGGGGGGCTCACGCTCCCTGGCTTTGAAGCGCGTTACCTGTAAAAATTATGCGCTTATTAGTTTACGAAACGAAGTGAGTGCCCTAGGCCTAATCCTTAACAGGAGAGCGAACAATAGATTTCGAGGGGGTTCGAATAACGGGGGTCCGAACAGCGACACGGGGTGGGCGACAAACGAGAAATCCACAACAAGCGAAAATAAATAAATTATGCTCAAAGCACTCACCTTAGTAGCGTCAGAATCAAAGTTGAAAATAGTCACAGTCGAATCACTCGTTCAAACGTTACAATACGTTCAACGAAGACTGGAATTTTCGACCCCCCCCCCGGGCGAGAGAAATCACAAAAAAGACGATGGAAAATAAGACGGGGAAAAAATGTGACAAAAATAGATCAACAATTGCCTAGGTCAACAAACGAGAAGACTCGCCGTCTGCGTCTCCTCTTAAGACTACCAGACTGACCTGGTTGGTGATCATCTACTCAAGTGGATAAAGCTGGTTTACCGAACAAATAAACAATTCCATCAGAATCAACGGTGGCTACGGATTTATTGCTCTCCAGATGCTTTACTATCCCCGACTGCCAAGCAAATCGCGAAGCATTTGGCTCACGAATCAGTACGATATTGCCGTTGTTTGGGACGAATAGAAAGGAGCCTTTGACAGGTTTATGCATATCAACATGCTGTTCTCACGGGGACCCCAGGCCGCTGAAAATTTTCCAGTATGTACTTTTCGTATATCGTGAAAACACTCTAATGCCTAAATTTCCACTTAACCTAATACAACACTGACCTTGGCACATGGAAAAATTCTCGTTTAAATGCAGACAGCGGCAAAAGGATGTTACTAAAACGTGCAATCGTTTAATTTACGACTCCTTATTCCTACGAAGTCGTAATATTCAAAGAAAGACTTCTTTATCGCTTCGTCGCTACGTAACTCGTGTCGACGCGTAAATTTTCACAACCCCTGAAAAAATTCAGCTCTGAACGCAATTACTTGTCACTAAACAATACAATTTGCCGGCGTTAAGCCATCGTATTGTTTGGACAAACCGGCGATGAAAGATAAACCATCTTTTTGAAACCTCCACATAGCGAAAGTTAGTAAAACGGCTTAACTTATATATAGCTAAATAGATATACAGCAACAAGCTCGAAGGAAAGGTTGAAAATACGCGTATATGGAAAATTGACACGTTTTCGGGAAAAAAGCGAAAATTCACTTGGGTCAGTACGATAGAAAGAAGTCGATATCATCAACTAAATACTCGCAGCTCGATAAGCTTCTTTTGCGGAGCTTTGTTAATAACCTAAACTGGAAATATAAGCGTACGCTTAAATTTAAGGTAGGTCTATACGCGCGAATTGTACACAGTTTTAAGAAACGTAACGGAAACGTTGTAAGCATTTGTCGGTTTGCAGTGAAGCAAGAAATTGCTTTCGAATGGAAAATACAACATGTTACGACCTCCTTCGCCTCCGCGCGTCTTGCGTTGTCGTAATGACAGTCAGGCCCCGAAAAGTTGCTGTTTCAAGTAAAGCCCTAACTTAGCGCTTCATCAATGCTTCATAGTCGCTAGCTAAATTCTCAACATATTGCTTACTTTAAGTACACGCTTGGTAGACGTATACGCTGCACTTCGTACAAACGGGGACAGGCGAACGCCGTTAACGCTTCGAAAGACCGGATGAAACGAAACGAATTAGGATACATTCTTTGAAAAAAGCACAAAAAACGCTTTTACAAACACTTGCTCGAATTGGAATTTCGTATATGCCTCTGTGTATCCGCTTCCATCGCATGAAAGCTTCGCTACGTTAACGACCATTAGATTTTCGCAATTTCGTAAAAATAAACATATTTCTAATTGGACGTGTTTCATAGGCCGTATCCGAGCTTCGTGAAAGTTATCGGTTAACAAACACTTGATTTTTTCATCCGACGATGACATAGGATGTATGGTCAGTATGACAATGAAAGAGCTCATCAATGTAGTTCAGTGTAAAGATTACCGAAGGGTATCAGATTCGAAGGTACATTTGGACGGCAACGTACAGTAAACATGTCGTGGAAATGATTAATGTTCGCGTGTATCAGTTGACTTTGCGAGTAAATCATGGCCTGAGTTGGCTTCTATGGCCTTTATATTTGAGCTAACACATCGCGGGTGCGTTGTGTAAACGAAATGATAATTTAGGGGTACACTTTACACTGTATATGGATATACGAACTATATAAAAATCTTTTCGCGAGGAAAAAAAAAGGTACGTCGACTTACGCAGAAGTTTGAAAATAACTACGTTGCGTATGTAAATTGGGTCGTTATAACGTGACTTGGCAAGGTGTACGACCGAGATGGTTTTACGGTGACGGGTATAAGCGTTGATTTCTTTTTCCAAATGTCAAGAGGTTTGTTTTTTATTCGCACTTAATCATTGGTGTGTCCAAATACGAAAATCCATTACCGATGCGAGAAAGTTATATGAAGTGTTTCAGAAGTACATACACCGAGGTGTGATTTTCCACGTTGTATGTTTACTTGATCCTGGAAATGACATAGTGAAAATTCATTTCGCTGTCGTACCACTACTATGTACTGCCAATGCATACCATTAACTAGGTGGTAGTTTGGGTACCGGGCAGAGCAAAAAGCGCGGGTACTTTCCTCGTGAATTGAACTGGTAAACACAAACTTTGAAAAAATTATTATAAAATAAGGAACAATATCAGGTGACCGATTGATATCCTCCCTTACAAATAAATTACTTTTTTTTCGGTTTTATAGTAAAAATGACAGAAATGGATTATAGAATGTTGAACCCTAAAAATTACTCTGAAAGCAAAAAACCCGCCAAGCAATCGAACTTTCCTTAAGATGAAATAATTTTTTAGTGAAAAATTACCTCGAAAATTCGAGATATCAATAAAATATGACTCAACACTCCAAAATTGATTTTTAAGTTTAACCTAAGACGATTAAAAAAGATTTTTCTTTAAAAAATTTTTTCATGTATAAAAAATTTTTGCAGAGCTGGGAGTCGAACTTGTGACTCACGTATTTTG